>JABXJD010000221.1:0-2500 GCA_013375575.1 Percina caprodes | reverse complement strand
AAAGTGATAATCCTCAACTTGTTTCTCTAAATCAATGTACATGTAACTATTTATAGATGCTGGATGACAGCCAGTCCATGTCAAGCTCAAGAAAGCTTATACATGTGCTGCCCAAAAGCTTTTAAACTAGTAGAAGTTCCTCCTGCACACATTTCTGCCAGAGGCAACGAGATTTTAGATTATTGTTAGCGAGCCATTAGTAGCCAGTATTGTTGAGCAGACAAAGAAAAGAGCACCTCCTACAAAATCCCAAACTTCGTCAGTGGAAGAAGAAAGTACAGTACAATACTGACCACACAGTGATGATGTGGACAACAGTTCACTTATCTCCTAATTTTTTTATAAACAGTGTAAATGAACATCAAATTGTCAAAAACATAACAAAAGCATGACCCATTTAAAAGTGTTCAAATAGCATTTATTTTCTCACAGCCCCATTCTTTGAACAATAGGTGAAACGTCTTTTTCAATGATTAGTTAATAAGAGAAAAATACATATTTTTCCACAATCACAGTCAAAATCTGTGGTCCAAATACAAAACACCAATTATATTAAATTGCTAAGAAGTCTACAGATATATGCAAAGTATCCATGGCTCCCTTAAAAGGCTCCATAAATGGCCAAGCTATTATTATTAATGTTATTATTATGACTCCCAAACCGACTGATCTATTTATTACAGACACAAATTTTACATATGATAGCAACTACAACTGAAGTGAATGTGTTCTACTGCTGTTTAATGTTTGTTTACATCAATAATACCACGCAAAATATTATTTTTCCTCTTATTATTAATGTTCTCTTCAATTTACAATTGAGGAGTACAAGTTTGCAGGCAATATCCTTTATCCTTCTCTTTCATTTTCTTCAGTCTCCATGGCTACTGAACACACCACATACCAGACATTTAGACAAATGTAAAGATAGGTGGAAAGAGCGTTAAATGAATAGAAAACCTTAAGAAGAAAACAAGTAAAACATCATGTATTTTCTAAGGAAACAATCCTTTTCCTAATTCAGTACTGTTTGATTGACTGGAATTATATTGCCATACATTATTAAAAAGGCAATGGATGTTCATGTATTGCACATAACAGCACTGATCAACTAGGAAAGTGTTTTGAACTTTTGAACAACTTGTGTCTCAACAAGGGCTGATCTGGCTGTAGATGTGGTTTAGCAGAGGGATTTAAGATGACCTTCTTTGATATGTCAATATTAACTCCTACATTTCTGAATCATGTTTGCGGGGCCTCATCCAACACATACTGTAGTTACATAACCCAAGATCAAAGATATTTCACTAACGTGACAGATGTTAGACATGATATTGAGATCCTGGAGTATTGATTTTTTTTTTTTTTTATTATTAACAAACTGAGTCGCTTGAACCTACAGAGTTACAATCTATCGAGGGCCAGAGGCAAGGAGAATGTTGCCTGTGTGGCCAGCAGAGTTTAAAATAGTTCCTGGAAAACTGATCGTCAGTGCTGAGCAGCGGTGAAACCACGTGGATTAAATTTCTACTTCATATTAGTGTGAGAACAAGACATACAGGGCCGTGTCAGCATTATGAGACACCATTGTTGAAACAGTCATTTAACGATGATATGTTTATTTTTCTTCCATGCAAATGTCACCATGCAGACAAACAGGCTTGAATTGATTCCTTCAAGATGTGCTGCTCAGTGTCATATGGCGTCCGATGTTGCCACTAGATGGCATTGTAACACTTTATTCTGTTGCACCGCCCTCTTTAAGGACAGGCCTCCCTCAAAGCAGAGGATAAATTTAAAAAATTAAAAAGTTGTGCAGTCATCTGGAGCCCACTAGTCAGACTTTATAGACAGTGAATTACAGTGGTGTTTTTAGGCTGAGCTCCCGTTGTGTTGATGAAGTTTGTGTGACCATGAAGTATTAATTGCATTATGATTTTCACTTAGATGATACGTGTCTTGGAATATGTATATTCCTAAACAGAAAGACCTTCATTTTCTAATGGTAATCCATTTATCAGCAGGCATACTGCAGTGTGTTGAAGACAGAGGTAAAATTGGATCGCATTGCCAAGGAGAATGGATTTTTTTTTTTTTATGTTCCCAAGCCTTCATCGAGGAGAAACCAACACAATCACATTGTTGATTTTATATTACGTTATCCATTTCTAATGTGGATTAAATACTGGAGGTGGCATCGAATGACAAATGTATGAATGCAATTTGTATAAATTTAAAAATGTATTTTGCAATTTTTTCTTCATAATAGCAAAAAAAAAGATAAACCTGAGTAGAACAGGACAAAACCTTAAATTTCGGAAGTATAGGCCTAGATAGAGGTACAAGTAAAAATGCTTTTTTTAAAAGTACTCAGGAGTAGTCATGCATTCAACCTAATGTGATCAAACAATAGGGTTATTCATTGCCGCATTATGAATTACCCCACAGCACACTTTTAAGAACATTAGCATATTATTCTATTCTCAGAAAATGAATTGAA
>JABXJD010001963.1:0-66371 GCA_013375575.1 Percina caprodes | reverse complement strand
TGCTTGTCTTTATTCTAAAGTAGCCTTAAGTAAACAATAAGAATGAGATGGGATAAAATAATTAATTAAATAGTTTAATTGATATGAATTTCTATTTTTTATTAAGGCTGGCCAGAGTTGTTCATCAACACTAATTTACAGTCACGCAGAAATATACTACTTCTAAATTCTATAATTCAGTTATATACATATGGTACAACCATGTGAGTCTTGTATAAAAGTTGGTCAAGATTTTTAAAGACTACACTTTAGTGGTATTCAGGTAAAACAAATGTTTAAATTGTGCCTAAAAATTAGTTCTCATCACAGGCATAGACACATTTAACACATTATCTGTTCCAAAATTTGTAAAAGAAGAAGGTTTACAAAATAACTGAACACCATAGACCTCCTTTCTTTTTATCTTTTTGTGTTTTGTTTGTGCCTTTCTAAAATCAGAAACCTTCTACATTAATTCCAAATCAATGGGTTTTAAATGCTCAGGTTCAGGTGCTCTAATTATGTTTTGAAGCAGTTAAAAGTAGGAAACCTTATCTGTGAACTGATGAACTTATGAGATATTCTGAGCTAAACCTTGGTAACAAGAAGACCCGAACTAGAGCTCTCCATTGATCATCATCATTAGCTTTTTGTAAGCTTAATGAGTTGTACAATTACACTCCCACATCCTGAACATGTTTCCCTTTTCAGGATGAGTTGGAGGCAATCCAGGATGGAGCAGTGGCTCTGGTGGCAGTGGTGGATGAAGAGGAGCTGCCTGCTGGAGTTCCCTTTGAAACTCACCATGTTTCAATTGTCCTTGAGGATCAGGTTGTAATGTCTCACAGATCTTGGACTGATTCACTGGTGATTTGGTTCGGACTGATCTATGCCCTTCACTTGAGCTATCCTGAGAAGCTAAGTGGCTTCTTTGAGTTCATCCAGGTTGTCCTCTTAAACCTTGATGATGGAAGAAAGCAGCTCAAACCTAAGTTACAAGCCTTGAGAAATGAGTAAAGGTGTGTTCTTTTGTTGAAAGTCAGAAATGAATGATCTTTTGGTTTATACCACATAAATCTAAACTGTTTGTTTAGATTTATGTGTTGAATACTTGTCTACTCAATTACAGCAAGGTTGGTTGGCTGGCTTTCTACTTCAGCTGTAGTGAGAAACACGGGCACTAATTAATAATGTTGTAATGTTTTCAGTTTCAAGGTATTTTTGTACTAGATTTCTGTGTTGAAACAGATAGTTGGCTTTCTACTTAAAGGAGAACTCCAGTCAATTCCAACACGTAGCTCTGTTTCTGAATGTGGAGGTTTGTCAGTAGAGAGAAAAACTCCATTGTCAACAAATCGGTGTTGCCTACACAGTGTTATCCTCCTGCTAGAGTTAGCACCCAACAGGCTTAAACAGGGAAAGGTATATATGTGTTGTTAGCCTCTAAATATCACTGAAAGTGCATACCCATGTGAAGTGATTCTTTCTGAGTGAATCTGACTGCTGGAGATGTGAAAGAAATGCATGAAAGTAGTGTTAATTCAGCTCTGTTTAGTTCTAGTGTTTTTTTTTTGTTTTGTTTTTTAATTTAAAGTAAGTGCTGTAGTACAACTAGCAGGAGACAAGTTATAATTGAGGTAAGTTTGGAGACACTACCTTATTTTATCATTATATCAATAGCCTACATAGTGTAACGCTAGTAAATGTTTGCGTTAACTGTTAACTCGTCGTGATGACAGACAAGTACTTTCGGAGCGTGGATTGAATAAAAGCACGGAGACAGCTTCGACTGACACTTAGTCCATTCCTTTTTAATCACCCCTCAGTGTAGTACAACTCAAGACTAATAACACATCACATCCCTCCGCCAACCTGCCAACCGAACCACAGGCAGGGTAGGCCCACAACACGCAAAATAGTTCCCCTTTTAAATAAAGCCACAGAACAGACTAGGATGATGGAAATATAACATATTTCAGCAACTCCACAACCGGTCATCCGCTAATCAAATACTCACAAAAATAAACCTCATCTTACATTCTTCCCCTTCTCCAGATGAAATGTCCCCATTTCAACAAATCCCATCTCACAACTTAATTATTCAGAAAACCAGCACTTTACAAATACTAGAAAGATTGCAACCACATTAACTTGGGTGGAGTGAAAAACATTGTCCATATTATTTTTTTTTTTTAAAGTTTTGTTCGGTTTAAACACTCCATATGAAAACACAATCAACAAAACAAAAAAAATGGCATCAAGTTCTCATAAACAATCCCTTTTCAGGTATAAGTGAGAGGGGGTTTGTTCACAGCACGAGTCGCTGCGGTCTCCGAACAACCCGTCCTGAACGAGTGGTGGGAGGGCCAACAGAACATGTCCCAACAGGCAATGTGTCAGCAGCAGCAGGCTGTTGGTTCTGTTGTGGCTGGACTTGTGAGACCCGTCCTGACGGTCTCCGCAGCAGCGGAACAGAGGGGCAGGCAGGAGCAGAAGCCTGTCCAGGGTCAAGTGGTACGGAGTACATCGGGAGTGAACCCGACAACGATGTGTACCTGGGGAGAATGTTCATATGCTGCTGAGGTACAAGTTGTTTCACTGGCAGCGAAGATGTTTCCAAACTAGACCGATAAGGCTTCAATCGATCATAGTGAACCACTTTTTGTCTATCCTGAGAATGTCCCAAATCCAAGAGTTTGTATACAACTCCTTGTCATCTGATGAAACGACTTTGAAAGGTCCAGTCCAGTTAGGCTCAAGCTTCTTTCTCTGTGTAGTGGGATCGTCCATCCATACCAGATCTCCACATTGGTAAGGTTTAAACTTTACATGTTTATTGAAGTAGTACTCACGCTTTAGTCTCTGCTCCTCATGATGACAGTGAACTGCCTGAAAAACTGTGTCCAGCCGTTTCACCAATTCTGAGCCATAATTCTGTGGAGTCTGTGGAAGTACTGATGTAGAGAGTGTTACACTAGCAAGAACACGAGGCTCTCTCCCATGAGCCAGAAAATAAGGGGAGTATCCAGTACTAGAATGACAAGTAGAGTTGAAGGAGAGAACCACTGCTGGCAAATAGTGGTCCCATTCACCGCCATTATCATGAATGAGTTTCGCCAACTGTCCCTTTAAAGTCCTGTTAAATCTCTCAACCATCCCATTTCCACGGGGGTGGTACGGTGAGGTTCTTTTCTTGTTGATGTTCAGTCTCTGACATATCGTTTGAATAATTTCCGATTCATATTGTCGTCCCTGATCTGAAAACAGTTCTTCTGGGACACCATGTTCAGGAATGTATCTTTCACAAAGTAATTGTGCTACTGTAGTTGCTTTCTGATCTGACATAGGAAAAGCATTAACATACTTTGTAAAATGATCTTGCACTACAAGCACATACTTATATCCCTGGGAAGTGAGTGGAAGCTCAGTAATATCTGTACATACAAACTGGAAAGGTCTTACTGCTTGTATGGATTGCAGGGGAGCTCTGTGTCGTGGGACAGGTGTTCTGTATGCTTCACATGTATGACACCTATCACAAAAATTCTCTATATCCAACCTCATGGTTGGCCAATAGCACATGGTTAGAGCTTTTTTGTATGTGCGATCAGCGCTATAATGACCAGAGCAGGGTGTGCCATGAAGAATGTACATTGTCTCTGTAATAAGTGTGGTGGGAATCAGCACTTGATACACAACAGGCTGTCCTGGTGCAGTGTGAGCTTTACGACAGAGCATGTCATGACACAGTACGAGTTTAGGGAATTGCCACCAGAGTTTTCTTTGGATTTTACCTTTTACCTGTCTAAGGTAAGGACGTTTGTGTTGCTGTACCCATTTGTACACTTCTGAGAGAATGGGGTCAGACAGTTGATTAGCTACAATGTCATTACCTTGACCAGAAAGTGTGTGTTGTAACAATTCCATACCTACATTGGTTGTCTGAACAGCAGAATCCAGTTCCGCACAGCAAACCTGATCTGTGGTGCTGATCATAGAAGAAGGCTGTACTGGTAGATTGTCCAACTGTGGAGAAGGAGGAGTGTCCAGTTTGACAGGAGAGTGATGTTCCTGAGTTGTTGTATCCTTTGAGACCACTGGGTCCTGTGGGAGGGGAATCCGTGACATAGCGTCAGCATTAGTGTGTTTCTTTCCTTCCTTGTGTAGTATAGTCCACTGATACGGATCCAACTCCAAAGCCCAACGACCTCGTCGTCCTGTGGGGTCATGTGTGACATCCAGTTTCCGTAAAGGGAGGAGAGGACGGTGATCTGTGATGATTGTAAATGGATTACAGCTCAAGTAGTGTCTAAAGTGTCTAACAGACCAGACAATTGCCCAAAGTTCTTTGTCATATGTGGACCATTTTTTCTCTGTGCGGGTCAAAACATGACTTGCATATGCTATAACCCGTTCATTCTCATTTTGAACCTGTGAGAGCACTGCACCCACTGCATAGTTAGATGCATCTGTACTGAGAATAAATGGCTGATGAAAGTTGGGAAATGCCATTATTGGAGGGGATGTGAGTGCATCCTTTAATGCCTGAAAAGCAGTCGAGCACTCGTCGGTCCAATCAAATGGCACATGCTTTTGCGTGAGTCTGTGAAGAGGATGAGCAATGAATGCATACTTGTGTACAAAACGTCTATAATATGAGCACAATCCCAGAAATGCTCGTACCTCTGTGGGTGATCTTGGGACAGGCCACTCACCTACACGGTGGCTGTTGACTGGATCCAGTGTAAGTCCATCACGTGACACAACATGTCCCATATACTTGACTGCAGATTTGCAAAAGTCACATTTCTTTGGATTTAATTTCAAACCTGCTTGTCTGAATCTGGTGAGAATATCTGTCAGGTTCTGAAGATGATCGTCAAAATCCCGACCCATACAGATGTCATCAAGATAAATGACAAATGTTGTCCAGTGTAGACCTCTCAAAACAAGCTCCATTAGTCTCTGAAAAGTTGGTGGGGAGTTTTTCAGACCCATGGGCATTACTTTGAATTGGTAGAGACCGTCACCTGTTGTAAATGCCGTTTTGGGCCTGTCTCTGTGATGCATTTCAACTTGCCAATATCCACTTGACATGTCCATGGTGGAGAAAAACTGCGAACCGGACAGTGCATCAAGACTATCATCGACCCTTGGGAGAGGATGTGCATCTGTGATGGTGACAGAGTTCAGTTTACGGAAATCAACACAAAATCTGTATGTGCCATCTTTCTTTTTCACCATGACCACTGGGCTGGCCCAGGGGCTTGTACTGTCTTCAATCAGATCCTGAGCTTTAAGCTCTTCCACCTGACGGCGGATCTCCGCTTTCATTGAAGGAGAGGTACGATATGCTCTTTGTGAGATGGGAGTGTCACACGTAGTTGTGATTTTGTGTGTTACTAGGTCTGTCTGTCCAAAGTCAAACGGTTGCTGACTGAAGACATCTGAGAATGAGTTTAAAGTGTCTTTCAATCTGTCATGTTGTGCACTTGTGAGATCAGGGTGTGAAATATCAGGCAGTACAGGTGGCTTGGAGAGTGCACGCATCTGAATGTTGACATTACAAACAGAGCTTTCCATTATCGTGTATTTGTCTTTACTGCCATCAGAGGTGGCATGAAAAGTGCCTATTTGAGTGCCACCATGTAACAGGACTTCCTCACTGGAAGGATTAGCCACTTTCAGGTAGAGGGAACCTTGTTCGGCTTTTGTCACGGTCCATGCAAAACCCACCATTGACTGATTAGTGTAGTGTGGTTCAAATACACCTACATAGTCATGAGGTGTCAGTCCTTTAAGCGGTACATTTAACTTAGCCGAGATAATCATCTCTGACATGGCTGGGAGTGTAACTGTAGAAGATACTGTGACATCCGTTAATTTAGGGACATATTGATGTGGGCTAACCAGTGGTACGACTTTGTCATCAACTATGAGGGCCATGTTTCTGGTATTTACAATAATGCTATTAGCAACCAGAAAATCCCAACCCAAAATCAGTGGTTTAGTGCAGTTTCTGACAACTTGAAGAGCATGGGTCATCGGCTTGTGAGCAATACTTAAATTGACTGTAATCGAACCAACAGAGTCCAGAGGGTCACCTGTGACACCAGTGAGAGGAACAAACTGTTTTTCAATTGGCTTTTTGTGTAGAGCATGTGTAGACATCCTAAAATCCTCACTGATAACAGAAATGTCTGCACCAGTGTCAACAAAAGCATGTACAACAGTATCCTCAATCACAACTGACACATATCTTTTTGATACATCCACCACACATAAACTGTCTCTGGTAACGTCAGTAGGCAGGTCATCACCGTCTCTGTGGGCCTGGGTAAAGTTAGTAGTTGGCAATTGACCCCCATTGTCAACTACTGGTAGTTTACCTTGTTAGAGCTTGTGTGAGGAGAATGAAACCGTACATGTCCAGGACTTTGAGAGCGGTTAGACGGATGTCTATCCTCATAGCGGTCTGGAGAGCGGCCACGCTGTGTGTATTCTCTGGGTGAAGGGCTGTAGCCACGTGCACGGCGCTCAGACGATCCAGAACGATTATGTGAAGTCCGTCTGTCATACCAGTCTCTGTCTGAAGGTCTGTAGCTATCCCGAGCTGAGTGTCGGTCACAAGAAGAATCTCTATAGTTGTTTCTGTCTGAGGAATAGTATTGGTTGCGGCCTCGTCCACCATCAGGAGTAGGGCTTCGCTGACGAGGTCTGTAGTCTGACGAGCCACTCCGTGTGTCTTGTCGCTGGCGGTGAACCTCCAGTTGTAACTGTTCAACCCTTTCTGACAGCGTCTCCAGTGTTCTCTGCATTACCCGGAGATCATCTGAGGTGGCAGAGTGGACACCAAGAGCAGTGGAAGGGGCAGGAAGGTGTGCCATTGCCACGGGAGGGACAGGAGGTGAGACAGCAAGTGTCTGAGAAAAATGTTGCAGAGTATTTGGAGATGAAAAAACCCTGCTAGCCTGATGAGCAGTCTCAATCTGTATTGCAAACTGAAGAGCAGCTTCCAGAGTCTTCACCCCGTGCTCATGACAACGCAGCTGAAGATATGGCTCAATACCAGCAATGAAACGTCTGAATTTTTCTCCATCTTTAGCATTTTGTCCATATGTAGGAAAAGCTTCCTCTACCAGTCGGCAAATGTCAGCAGCAAACACTGGGAGGGCCTCACCAGGCAGGCGAGTACGTGCATTAATGTAACTCTGAAAAGTAGCCAGATAAGCAGTCTGTCCAAAAACAGCTTTCAATTTTTCTTTAACTGCAGTATAGTCAGATTTTGTGGCGTCAGGTAAACTATCCCAGTAACTAAAAGCAGCACCACCCAGGCGCTTGGGCAGCAGCTTAGCCAAACTATCTTGATCATGAGTGGGAATAGCTTCTACCGACACTTCAAAACGTCGGCACCATTTTGAAAAGTCCTCTTTTCCATCTCCCATAAAAACATGAGGAAAATCTCCTTTACAATACTGCGGCATAGCCACAGTGACGTTTGAGCCAGAAGGGAAGGGCAGTTCGTTCCAAAAGTTATCATTGGCCATAGTTACTCACAGGAAGTGCACGATTCTTGAAACGTTGCATTACATACAGAGATTAAGATAAAGACGTGGTTCCACAACTTAACTGTCTTAGCTTTGAGAGCTAACGTTAGGCAAGTCCGTGTTGATGTCGTAGTATCCAAAGTAGTATGTGAACAACTTTTCCAGGCGCCGTCCCGCGCAGACAAGTGCAGAATTCTGGCACGAAAATCCACGGAGAGCAGAAAAATAATGTGTCCACTTCGCCAGTCTTTGTTACTCACAAGTGTTGTCTGTCGTTGTTATTAATGTAGTGTTTTCAGTTTCAAGGTATTTTTGTGCTAGATTTCTGTGTTGAAACAGATAGTTGGCTTTCTACTTAAGCTGTAGTGAGTAACACAGGCACTAATATTGCTGTGATTTCAGTTTAAAGCTATTTTTGTGCTAGTACAAATACGATCAATAGTATCAATTTAATTTTTATTTTATTTTTTGTGAGTGTTAATTTCATAGCGTTTGACAAACACTATTTCTTTTAAGCAGTGGACATTAAAATGTTTTAACATTGATGTTATTCAGCATTCAACTAAATAAATTGTTGAAGTTGTGTCAGACATGTTTGTATTGTGTTAATGCCACTTAAAAGGTTTAAGGCAATCGGTTTCCTCAAATTAATTGAGTAGCCATAACCAAGTTTAAAGTTGTCGCAACTAATATGTATTAACTTTTTTTAGTGGAAATAAACTGAGTAAATGAAACTTAAGTGGTAACACTTGTATAAAGAAGTTTGCTTGAAGTTAGTCTTAATCAGATACATTTTAATAACACATTTTTAATAAGTTTGGAGAAAAGCAACATTTGAGTACAAAATACTTGATAGATTTAAATTATATTAACTAAATGGAATTAGTAATATTAACTTTATTTACCCAAGTTATCTTTACAATAAGTAATTGAGTTACTTGGACACAAATCAACTATTTTGTTATAGTTAAACTGTTTGAGTTAGTAAACTTAAATGATTCAAGGCAATCGGTTTCCTCAAACGGTTTGAGTTGAACTAACTCATCAGGTTTTACAGTGCAGAAATAGCTGACTGTACAGATGAGGGTGTATGTGACACCATACTGTCCCATGTTGAAGTGTCCTTGGGCAAAACTCTGAACCCCGAGTTGCCCCCGATGCTGCCCCATCGGAGTGTGAATGTGTGTGAGTGTTTATGTGATGAGCAGGTGGCACCTTGTACTGCCAGTGTGAAAGTGTGTGAATGGTGAATGGTTCCTGTTCCTGCTTTGAGTAGTCATTGAGACTAGAAAAGCGATATATAAGAACAGTCATTTACATTTACCTTATCTAAATCTTCAGGTGCCTTCGGGCTGAAGAACTGGCTCCAAATATCTAAACAAATTGTAATGCCGATAATGGGGGCAGGAACAGATTGCTCAATACAATACCAGGGTGGGGCTCTCTCAAGAGGAAGTGACCAGTGGGCCAGATGCCTTAAGTTAAAAGCATAGTAGTAATATATCTTTGTTAGACCTAAACCTCCTCTATCAATCGGTCTTTGTAATTTATTAAAATGTAGCTGTTTTTTTTTCCATATCTTTGTTATCCTGTCAAACCATTTACAATATGATTGGGGCACCTCCAGAGGAAGAGATTGGATAAGGTAGTTCATCAAACCACTTTTTTGTAACGTTGACCTTCCCTGCTAGTGAGAGATTAAGAGTCGCTCATCTATTAACATCACAAGAGATTTTATTGAATAATGGATCAAAGTACCTTTAGTTAGGTGTTTTAACTGGAGAGGGAACAAGATATCACCTATCACCTAAGATAGCACCTTTAAAAAACTTTGTGAAGTGTATGGTGTAAAATGCATTATTAATATTATTATGAATCCATTTTATAAAAATGCTGCCAAGCCCACCCATATTTTTAACATATAGCCCCAATCAACCCTATTAAACGGCATCAAACGAAATAGCAGCTATTGAGTGCTGTCTATTATTTACAGACCATACAATATTAATAAGACGCCTGATATTATCTTCTGACGAGTGACCCCCGTGAATAAACTCTACCTGATCAGGATGAATGCCAAACAATTTGAAATAATCTTAACGTCTAACTACAAAATGGGAATTCTCCTGGGTCTTTACCTTTTTTAGGAACCAAGGTTATCAAAGCCTGCTTCAATGTTGGTGGCAGAGTGCCCTTCTCCAGTGCCTTTCTATATACCTCTAACAGAAATGGAGCCAGTTCAGTTGTAAAACTCTTACAAAAGTTCTGCTGTGGCCATAGGGCCTTACCCACCAGCAGGGCCCCCATTTCCTCTTTAATTTAATCTGCATCAAGGAGCTCTTTGCTCTTCTGTCAGTTTGGGGAGCCCTAATTGGTCTATGAATGAAGACATTTCTTCATCAGTAGAGGTAGCTAATGACGTATAGAGATCAATGTAAAATTATTTAAAAATCTGTTTAATATACACACTCAGTTGCTGTGAAAACATCTTCAGAATTGGATCTAGATATGCATCTAGCGAGTAATTTTCCTGCTTTAATTCCAATTCAAAAATTATTTTGTCTTGCCCTGCATAAATGGAATTCAACTTCCTGAGATAGAATATTATCATATTGGTATATTAATGAATCAGGTTGATCAGGCAATCCCGTAACATTCTTAGTTTAATCTCTTTTTCAGCATGTTTAATTTTACTTTCTAGTTCTAACAGTGCATTAGCACTATTCCTCTTATGAAAGAAAACATGTTGTATAATGTCCCCCCGATCACAACCTTTAAGACCTTCCATGCCACCCCTGAAGACGACACTGAGGAACAATTGATCGTCCAAGTACTCTTATAGCAACCAGCAGTCTTTTAACAGCTCCATCATTTGTGTCCTTGTGAGGTGTAAGATTACGCACCGTTCATAACCCACTCCAGCTGCAATAACCTGCCATGCGCTGGTCCCTACACACACGATAAATTGGCTTACTACATTGTTGGCTGAGCCCAAGGCTGACATTTGTGCAGGCTTTGACAGGGTATAATTCACCCTGCCAGCCTTTTCAATAAGACAAGCTGTATATTAACACGAAACAGGTTTTGTCTGAGCAGGCAGGGCCAATCTTGTAAACCAATATTGAAGGAGATGCAGTCTAACAAATAGAAAATAATTGATTTAAATAAAAATATTCATCTTGTAAAAATGTGACACATACTTTACAAAATTATCAATAAGACAACATTTAAATTTAATTTCCTTTAGTAAGTAGAGTTGGCAAATTACGGCTTTCATTGGCAAAATTGAAGCATTTGCAAAAATGTATACTCTTTATATTTATGGGAATGATTTTCTGGCCAAATATTGCATTCTCATTCTAGCTGCATAGAGGTCACTTGCAAATGGGGGAAAAACTGTCTGAGAGCAAAGGTAGATTTCTCATTCTACATTTCTAACGAAGCAGCTAGGATATGTGGATGGGGAAAGTAAATGAGTAAATCCTTCCAGCTCCCTAAAGCACCAGTGAAGCTGCTCAGTGAACAGCAGATGACTGTGTTTCTACTTAGAGGCTCACAGTCCCTAGTGAGTCATACTGGTCTGCTGCCAGGAGAAAATAAATTGGCTGAAGAAATATGATTTTAACTAAGTCATATGTTCTCAAATTTAAACATACTGTTGAAATGAGATTGTTCCTGACGCTATTTGACACCAGGAGATTCATACTTGCTTTCATGTCCTCTGATCTTGATTACTGCAAAGGCTTATTTACTCCTCTTAACCATCAGGCAGCTGCTCAACTCCAGGCTGTCAGAATAATAATAATAATAACTTGGATTTATATAGGCTTGTCAAGATACTCAAGGTCGCTTAACAAAAAAGTGGGGGTTAAAGAACATAGTGAAAAAAATGTTTTGAGGTGCTTTTTGAACATGGGCAGAGATGGGGCAGAGTGGACAGGGAGTGGTAGACAGTTCCAGAGTGTGGGAGCATTGGCAGAGAAAGCCCTGTCCCCAAAAGACTGCAACCTGGTGCGGGGGCTGTCCAGCTGGTCTTTGTCAGAGGACCGCAGGGAACATGAGTGTAGGCATGGAGGAGATCTGTGAGGTATTTTGGCGAGAGTCCATGGAGAGATTTGTAGGTGAGCAGGAGGCTCTTGTAGGTGATGCGTGACTTGACTGGCAACCACTGTAGCTGTTGGAGGATGGGAGTGATATGCTGCCAGGGCTTTGTGTAGTTTAGAACCCTGGACGCTGAGTTCTGGACATACTACAGTATGCTAAGGGCCTTGCCGGGCAGTCCAGTCCGGACAGTAATCCAGGCGGGAGGTGATGAAGGCATGGATGAGTGTCTCAGTTACTGAATGTGTGAGTGAAGGCCGGAGTCATGAGATGTTTCTGAGGTAGCAGAAGGCGAACTTGGTGATGTTGTTGATGTGGGGCCGGAAGGAAAGAGTGGAGTCCAGGATAACGGCCAGGTTGTGCACCTTAGGAGATGAGGAAATGGAGCCACCATCCACAACCAGGGCCAGGTCTCCAACTTTCCTAAGCAGAAGTGCAGGGGCCATCACCATCAGTTCTGTCTTATTACTGTATAGTTTGAGTAGGTTTTTGGTCATCTATGATTTGAGTTCCTGCAGGCAGTTGACAAGTTGTATGGGTGGGCGCTAGGAGATGGGGTTTGTGCTGTCATACATTTGAGTGTCATCGGCGTAGCAGTGAAAGCTGAGTCCACGTTTACGGACAATATGACCTAGGGGTAAATAAATATAAATGGTGAACAGCAGAGGACACAGCACATAGCATTTAGGCATGTCATGGTTGGCGGGTGCTGGATCAGAGTTGGAGCCATTTAAGGTGATGAATTGTTTCCAGTATCCACTGTATCCAGGCAACAAATTCTCACTCCCATCTCGTAAAATACGGATGCTTGGTCAGGTGCCGTTGTTATTGTAATTGACGCTAAAAGTCTCCTTTTGCATCACTTAATGTACTTTACCTAAACATGCTTGGAAGGGCCTATTGGCGTCCCTTTTGACCAAGTTATGTTAACGTAAAGGTCAATGACATGCGGGAAGTAGTGGAGACTACTGGCATCCCTTTTGATGCAGTAATGCTAAGGAAATGGTCCGTATTTTTCGAGTTTGGAGTGAGAACGGGTTGGAACCAGGACAGTGCTGTGCCATTGAGGGTAATGAGCTCAGAAAGGCGGTTAAGAAGGACGGTATGGGCAACTGTATCAAAAGTCGCAGGTCAATGAGGATGAGAATGGTGATGAGGCCATTGTTGGCAGCAAGCAGGAGGTCATTAGTGATTTTGATAAGAGCGGTCTCAGTGCTATGGTGGGTTCTGAAAATAGACGTGATTTTGATGCTGGGCAGCCACTGCTCTTTCCAAGATTCCCAGGAGGTTGGAGATTGGATGATAATTGTTGGGGTCATCTGGGTCTAAGCCTGAATGCTGCAGCAAGGCTTTTTACCAGACTCAAGAGAAAGAACCACACTCACTTCTGCTGCCAGCATTACGTACATTTCTCATTAGTTCATAATAACCTCAAAGGCCTGTCAACATAGTACATAAAGAGTTCTGATATTTCACATGGGCTGGGGCATTAATGGAATATTCCGGTGCAATATGTACCTAGGGGTTAATAACACATGGGTACAGAGTCCACTGTTCTGGGATACTTTTTCATGCTAATCGATTGTGACTGTGTTAGTTGTTGGGGCATGGGTAAAGTGAAAAGGAAAATTTGTATACCACTAACAAGGCTCAAAATAGCACCACACTTCCATGGTTGCATAATGAGGGTCCCTACACGTAAACCAAAACATTGAGAACTTTAAGTGTACAGATATTAAAAAATACTTTATAAAGAAAGTACCATTTGCGTATACAGGCAAGCGCCATCTTGTGAAAACAGTCTTGACCAATCGAACCACAAACCCCGTGCTACGTGAGCTCACATGCTGGATCTAGTTAATGGCATAAGGTTACACACAGAGTGATGAGGCTCCACAAGGGGGCGTGAGATACATTGCTTAGAGAGTAAGGAAAGGTAACGATGTATAATACGGCCATGTCAAGAGACAAATAAAGGAAAAGCCTCTCGAGTTGTGCGAACGTGTCACATTCATTCCGCAAGAAGAAACTTCCTCCTTGACTGAGCTGCTTCCACACTATCTGCGTGTTGGCACCTCTTTGGGGTAGACTGTCGGAGAACCACTGGCCTAAAATGTGTAAAAGTACACACACATCTGAATTAACTTAAAATATAAAGCACTGCAAATGACACTAATGTACGCTACACATAAGATACAAAGAAGGTGTTGAAAACCTACAAACCAACTTATTTCAGAGTAAAGAAATAATAATAATAATAATGATACATTTTTTTAAAGTGCCTTTCATGACACCCAAAGTCACTTCACAAACAAAAAAGGTCGTTAAAATTATAGTCATTTCATAAAAATAAAAATAAAAATAAAAAGTCAGTTAGTCCATAAGCGAGTCACAGTAATTGAGTCACAGCATCTGATGTGGTCTGTAATGGCATAAATGCTGTGGTTTTTCATCATAGGATTTTAACCAGCTGTGCCAATTCAAACCAACCAACCATTCCCCACCCACAAACCAACTACACAACCCCCCCAAACTACAAACAAACCTCAGATGCACTCATCACAGCACAGCCAGGTTAGCTCACCTGGACAACTTTTCCAAGAAACTTCCTCTGTCTACGTTCCCCCTGTTTATTTACACAGAGGCAATGGAAATGCAATCAATGTTGTGGGTAGATGTATCCAGTAGTCGTGAGCAGGTGAAAACACGCAAGGTGAGTCCGAAATGAAGTTGGTAAGAGGGGATATTTATTATTAACCCTGAGTACGGCCGATAAGGCAAAATAGTGTTTACAAAAATAAATGGAACTAAGGAAAGCTAAAACAAAACAATTTCACCAAAATGAAAACTGAGACGTGAGAGTCATGAAGATCACAATATCAAAAAACAAACACGGTTTCCTAATGACCTAAGACAAGTCATTCCTGAAGGCATCCGACAGACTTATATCCTAAACCCTCCGTTTCCCTAATGCTCTCCTCTAGAACACATTCAACTGCCTACCTATGTAGGCCTGGAGCCCGCCCCTAAAATGGGATCATACCAATACTACTGCAGGGGTAGCTCAGATGACTAAGCAGTTAAAAGGCAACACACAGCCAAAATGCATCTATTATACTAGACATTTACACCTTATACATACAATTCACATTAACAATGAGGAATGGCTAGGTTAACAGGTGACTGTAATTGATGTGATCATTAACATAAAATATGAACTCAATAAATAAACTTATAAACAGGCATCCTTCCAGGTCTGTTTTTGAGGGTTAAAATAGGTAGTGTATAGCTACCATGAAGCCAGCCATACGCCATGTCACAATCAACTAAATGTACAGTTTCAGTGAAGGTATAAAGTGTTGCTGCAAAAAGGTTTGACTTTAGCAACAGCAAGCAAATAAAGTTTAGTTGCAACTCCCACATCACGTTTCTACAAATGAACGGCTAGCTTATACAATTCTGGTCTGGTAGATGTATGAGCAAACAAATTCACACATTGGTTGGAGGCTCTTCTGGGTATGATAAAGTTATCCTTGTCGAAAAGGTTCCTGCAGATGCAGTAGTCCATATCTGTTTCGATATCGACGCAGCAAACCATTTTCTTCTTTCACTATGCACACCTTCATCACAACAATCTCATGTGTACAACAGTGGTTCTGACCTTGAATGTTATCTGACTCAGCTGAAGAGCTACTGTAGCGGACTCTACCAGGCCTCTTACTGCAATCCCTGCACTCAGTCCTCAGCCTCTTCTATCCACAGGGAAAAACAATGCAATCCCAGCAGATGGTTCCAGTACACTAAGTAGACTGTTGGCACACTCAGCGCCTCCAGCCTAAAGATACCGCAGTCCAACAAACACCATTTAAACAAAAAGTGAAAGGGACAAAATCATGGAAAGATTTATGTACACAAATTTCATGCAAGGCACTTTTTTTTGTTAACAATATACTGTATGGTTCTTGCCAAGAAAAGGGTGGACCAGTAGAGCCTTTTCAGAATGTTTGACTTGTCAAAGCAGGAAAAGCATACGTACAATTAGTAAGATCAATGATGGTTGGCATTCCATTTAGATGAGCCATTCCAGGGATTGGTATTATGCATGCTCACTTACTGACATGGTTTATAGAATGGGGTAGGAATGTTAATGATTAACCATTAACCAAGAACATTTTTTGACCAATAATACAGTCATAGTATAATCAGTTACAGTTTAAAACTAAAAAAGGTATAAAACACTTTTTGGCATGATAAAGGAAAAATCGGCTATATAATTTATTTCATAACTGCTAATTAACTCGCCAGTGCTAAATCTCCAGTAGTAAGTTTTGTTGTACAAGCTGCTCTTTTTTTCTGTTCGTGGCTCTCTGCTGTATGGTGCTTACAACACATGTCACTATATCAATAAGGACTTTCAAGTTGAATCCGCCATCCTACACAGAGAGTATGCCAAGAAGACACACAGCTTCCAACCTTGCAGGTGAATGCAGTAGAGACAGGCTCAGGTATATGCTCTGTTGACCGTTCGGTTGCCCGGCACAAATCCACAGCTGTGCACAGAATGTGGCAATAAACACTGGGATGCTGTTTCCTGCTCGTCAGTTTATGATTGGTTAACAAGGGTCAACTATCTGTCAGAAAAAGACCTCTAAATAAGCACAATGGAGCCATCATTAATGTTAATAGTTATACCTCTACTTTTCCTACTTTGACAACTCAAAATGTCTGCCATAAAAGGGTCTATAGTCAACACATTTTCACTCCTTGGTCAGGTTCCTTTAGCATTGGTATTGATGCTAAGTCTCTTTTAGCGTCAGATCTAAAAGCGCTTTATCTAAATGCGCTTCTAATGCGGAATTTCGGACTTTAATACTACTCGCTACCGTTATCGCTCTTAATACTACATCATTTTCTCATGATGCAGAGCTGCTGCTCTGCACGGTGCGTTCCATTCAGACACTGAAGGATGCTTATTGCATCGTATCTGACGCTTACAGCCAATGACCAAGCGTCAGTCCACATATAAAGTTGTGTGGTCAGTCCATTGGTCTGTCTTCCATGAACAACTGTGACAAATTGGCTACATTATTAAAAAAAAGGTCCTACGGGTCAAGAGCTGAAGCAGTAAGATATTTAGATAGGTTGTAAAACTTCCTGTTTCCACTTTGACTTTGCCGTAATGAGGTCACAATTGTCCTGCACATTTTGGGCCTTTTAAT
Source organism: Percina caprodes (assembly GCA_013375575.1). Lineage (NCBI taxonomy): Eukaryota > Metazoa > Chordata > Actinopteri > Perciformes > Percidae > Percina > Percina caprodes. Next base: position 49,525 of record JABXJD010001963.1, on the reverse strand, counting down.
GACATTTCAGATGCACTTACTTTCAGTTTGAACTCTAAATAAAGAGTTTAGGATCATTTTGATAACTGTTCATTTGTTTTCTAACCTGTCTGATTGTGACTGCTTTTGTTTCTTGCCCTGTTGGACCTAATTTTAATGGTTAGTGTGTTAAAGGTGCCAACTTCTTCACCACTAACGGCGCGAGCTGGAAAATCAAACTTATCCCAAACCCCGTGGGGAGGAGGGCCACAACATCATGGGCACCAACAAAACTCAGCAAAGATTGTTATGCTTGGGCTTTAACTTCTGGATATTCAGCAGGGTTGCCTCAATGGACCAAATGGCTTTGCTCGCATCTTTCTCTGCTGCCATTACAGAACTACAACTCAAACTAGCGCACAACCTCTACATCGATAGTTACATGGGTAACTCCAGATTCTATTAGTATAGGCTTGGGTTTATCCCCTTCGTGCATGCGCAGTCGTGAAGATTTTCTTTCCCGCCCTTGCGTCCAGCACGGGCCTCAACTACGTCCGCATTTACCTAATTATCCTTCATGTACATGTAGGAAGTTGCTTTACTTTACCATCCAAAAATAAACAAAGATGAGGTTTCTGAGCAATGCAGTTTGGGACAAAGGTACATTCATACAGCACATACATTTTTTTTTTTGTACTTCTGGCCATCTGCTCTATCAGTAACATTATACTCAACCAAGTACATTAAAGGTCCAGTATGTAATCAATTTACTGTAATAAATCCAAAAATGACCCCAATGCATCATCAGGTATTACGGAAACATGCCTCGTGAAAATTCTATCTTTTCTGATGACAATGCTAACGCCAGTATTTTCTCCTTTTGAAATCTCCGTTCCTTAACAGAATTTCTGTTTGTGCCTGTGTGTTGTTATCAACTGCCCAGTTTGACAGGGTTGTAAAACCCGTAAACCTGTATAAACATCACGTAAAAATCTGTAACGCTAGTACAGCCATGAAAGCAGCAAACAAACAAATGGGATCAATGGAGATAGATGCTACCTGACCTAAATAAAAATTAACATGTTTCTAACAGATGCATGACCAAAGACGCAATAAACCTCGGGTAAATGTTGAGATGTATTTGAAAGATGGAGATAGCTTAAGCCCAAAAGAACGAGAGTTAACTAATTTTCTCCTGAACAGGTATGAATTTTGCCTGGCTCCACTCTCCACGTAATTTACTCAAGTTTCATTTTCCTTCCTGGGTTTGCGGTATATTCGCGGGTTTTCTCTGGTCAAAACTTTACCGGTCCAATCAGCGAACAGAGGGAGTGGCTGAGAACGATGTTCTATTTCGTATAGGCTTCGCCCTCTAAGGGCTACGCTATTGGGTTTATCCCCTTCGTGCATGCGCAGTCGTGAAGATTTTCTTTCCCGCCCTTGCGTCCAGCACGGGCCTCAACTACGTCCGCATTTACTGTATATGTACACAGCGGACCCGTTGTTCGTCTCCCAAAACATCAGCTTTTTCTTCAACTAATGTTCTAGGAGCAGGTGGCCCGTACCTTAGAGGGCTACGCCTATACTAATAGAATCTGGAGTTACCCATGTAACTATCGTTCTATTTCGTATAGGCTTCGCCCTCTAAGGGCTATGCTATTGGGTTAGGGCGAAGCTGATGTAGTCTATGCCACCTGCGACACAGGGCCAACAAGCCGAACATAGACCACATTTCCCTACAACAATGTAGGCTCAATCAGTCATTCTTCTGTTCAAGCCTGCCATGCCAACGGCGTGGCCTGAAAGAAGGTTGATAAGGCCCGCAACATGATGGGAATTGTGCGTGAATAACCCTGTTGTGCATGCGACGGAATGACATGATTATCTCCGTGCATGTAACGTGATTATGACCATGTATGGGATTAAGAACTGCGTCTCACAAAAAATACTCCAAACAGGAGTGGTGAGACAGCAGAGCAGGGTTGCCGCAGCATCGATGTGAGATTGATAACGACATCGGGCATCCGGAATTTTTTATTTTTTTGCATACATCCAACACGGCATTACGTGTCGATGACTGTGGACAGAACTGAACGGGACATGGAAGGTTCAGACATGTCCAGATAAAAACGGATGAAAGGGCACGGGAAGCCCACGAGGCTGCCGCGCAGATGTCGGCTACTGCCATGCCTTTAAAAAGAGCCGCAGACGCCGACAGAGCCCTCGTAGAGTGCCCTCGGATGTCGCGGGGGGGCTCTGCCCCTTCCGTGCTATAGGCTTGAGTAATAGCCTCGCACAGCCAGTTAGACAGACGCTGTTTTGAGAGGGCTGATCCTTGGGAATGTTCTCTATAACGCACAAACAGCTGCTGAGTTTTCCTGATATTTGCCGTGCGTAAAATGTATTGAGAAAGAGCACGCACTGGACACAACCGGTGGGAAGCCTCCTCCGCATCGTTGGCATGAGGCGGGGGAAAACCTCGAGGGAAAACATCCTCGACCGAAAAGAACTAGTTAGAATCTTCGGTGTGAAGGAGGGATTTGGTTGTAAGGTGGCTGCGCTCCCGTCCTCTAATGGAGAGGCATGACGGGAAATTGACAGTGCACATAAATCACTCACTCTTTTGGCTGACGTCAGAGCAAGAAGAAGTACCGTTTTTAGCGACAGCATTCTGAGAGAAGCTTGTGCCAGAGGCTCAAAGGGGGTTTCCCAGAGCCCGGAGCACTAGAGCTAGGTCCCATTGGGGGTGAGGGATCGAACAGCCGGTTTTTGACGCCTAACCCCCTTTAGGAAACGCTTCACCAGGGGGTGCGCAAAAACTGTCCTCTCACCATAGCCTTCGTGGCAGGACGAGATGGCTGCTGCGTACGCTTTGACTGTAGATGGAGCCAAATCGCTATCCACCAGAGTTTGGAGATACGTCAGCACAAGAGGCAGGGGACACGATGTGGAATCCACGTCCCTCTCTGTGCACCAGCGCTGGAAGGCGGACCAGCGTCCTGCATAGCATGCTATGGTAGAAGGGGCTCTGGAGCCCTGGTGCGCACCACGGCAGGGGGCAAGCCTAATCTCTGTAAGCGTTCCCGCTCAGCAACCAGCCCCACAGCCTCTGGGTTATCACCGGAGGGTGGCAGATTGCGCCGTTCAGCTGCGACAGTGCGTCTCCCTGCCACGGAATCTGCCATGGGGGAGCCACCAGCAGCTGAACGAGGGTCGGGAACCAGGACGCGCTCGTGCGCTCCGGTGCCACCAGAACAATTGACAGGTTTTCTTCCTGGATGCGCTCCAGGAGGCGAGGTATCAGCGGGACCGGAGGAAAAGCATATAGGAGGGTTTCGGCCAGGGCTGGTGGGAGAAGGCGTCTACGCCAAGGAGGGTTGTCCTGCGCTCAAGGAAAACCACAGTGTGCACTGTGTGTTCTCTCGGCGAACAGATCCACCTTCGCTTCCCGAACCTGTTCCATAGCGTTTGAACAATAGTGGGATTCAATCTCCACTCGTTGTGGGAGGGCCCTCCCTCGACATCAGGTCGGCCGCCCGGTTCAAAACCCCGGGGATATACACTGCTTTGAGAGACAGCAGATGACTGTGCGCCCATAGCAGGAGGCGTCTGGCTATTTCCAGCAGCTGGGCTGAGCGTATACCGCCCTGGCGGTTTATGAACGCTGCCGCCGTAATGTTGTCGGTCCGCACGACAACATGTCTCCCCGTCACCACCGGGTGAAGTGTTTCAGCACTTTCAGCACCGTGGACAGCTCCAGGCAGTTTATGTGGGGGAGAGGGGGAGGAGGCCAGTCCCCTCCCACCACCTGTGACTCGCACATTCCCCCCCAGCCAGTGAGGGACGCGTCTGTGTACACCGTCACATATGACGTCACTCTGCCCAGGGAAACCCCGGAAGACAGGGTCCGGGGATTCCCCCAGTATGCCAGGTCTGACCGGAGGGAATGAGGGATGGACAGCGTTCGCCATTTGTGGCGAACGGGATCGAGCCGTTGGCGATGAAACCACCTTTGGATCTTCCTCATGTGGAGGAGACCCAGGGGAACCACCGTGTGTGCCGCGGACATCATGCCCAGGAGCCGCATCACTGACAGCGCTGACACTGTTGTGTGTGGCCTGAAGCGGGACAACAGAGAGGTCAGGGCGTCCTGCCTTGGTGCCGACAACCTGGCTCTCATGGTGATCGAGTTTATGTCCACGCCCAGATAAACTATTGATTGTGCGGGGACCAGAGCGCTCTTTCGCCAATTTATGGCAAAGCCCAGCGTTTGCAGGTGCTGCAGGACCTCCATAGTCTGTAGCGCCGCCTGCTCCAGCCGGTTGTACTGGAAACGAGCCCCTTGGAAGGAGAACCGTAGGAATTTCCTGTGCCTGGGAATGATTTGGACGTGAAAGTAAGCGTCTTTCAGATCCACGGACGTAAACCATTCGTGGCGGCGCACACATTCCAACACGTGCTAGATGGTGAGCATGTGGAAGGGGCGCTCCATGATGTATCGATTGAACTGTGACAGGTCGAGGATGGGACGCAGTCCCCCTGACTTCTTCGGTGTGAGAAAGTAGCGAGAGTAAAAGCCCCCGTTCTCCTCCTCTGGAGGGACGCGGGAAATAGCTCCGCTTAACAGCAGCCCTTCTAGTTCTGACGTCATAGCGTCTGACTCTGCTAGGGATGATACCGTAGTCTCCAACACGCCCGCGAAAGGAGGCGGGGGGGAGGCGAACTGAAGTGTGTAACCCTGTGTTATCAGTTTTGACATCCATGAATCCATGTGTGTCAAACTGACCCATGCCGCGCTGCACTCTGATAGCGGGCGAGCACATGTCTGAGTGTTGTTCACCGACATGGCGAGCAGGGAGCGCAGAGCCCATCCCGCCGCTGGGCGAGACGAGTGATCGTGTCGCCCAGCCCCTGGTAGGGCTTTTTCGAAAGGGCAGTGGCCAGCCGCCGCCTTGTGGAGCGGCCACTGGGTTAGTGTATCCCTCGTCCCGCTGGCATCGCCGTGGGGGAGGAGGTGGATGAGCGGCGTCGTCCGCCGTGGGTGGGTCATTCCCGTTGCCAGCATAGCGAGGAGGCAGTGGTGCCCCGCGTGCAGCAGCGGTCTGGTGTGTTGTGTGGGGAACGGCTGTCATAACAGCTAGCTGTTTAGAGCAAACAACGGCTGTTCGGCTGAGGGGATTTAGATGTGAGTGTGTGGCCCTTAAAAGGGCCGCTGTGTTTCCAACTCTCAGCTGGGGAGTGACAGGCGATCCCCGCGTCCCGTCATTGCCACCGGTTGCTGCTTGCTGGGTGGCTCGGGAGGCGGATTGGACCAGGTGGGAGCCGCTCATGGTCCTCCGGCCCGCGCAGCTTGCCGGCCGTGTGGTGCCGGTTGCCGCTGCGGAGGGGGCCAGGTGGGGGCCCTGAAGCCGGAGCTTGAGAGGACGCAGCCGCAGCGGATGCTGTGGGCGCTTCCTTTGTAGCGGTCGTTGTGTCGACGGCGGGGCTGTGGAGGAGCCGCTTTCCACGAGCCGAGCCTCCGGCCGCTCCGCGTCCTCCGTCGCTTGATGGAGATGGGACGTGGCAGTCTGTAGGCGGGGCCCAAATAGTCCATCGGGGGCTATGGGGCCGTACAGAAGCTTGCGTCTAACTTCCGCGGGCAGCTGGGACATGTGGAGCCAGATGTTTCGCTGGGCCACAGTCTGCCAAGCCATGACCCTGGACAGCGCCACCGTGGACGCCGTGGTCAGGGTGAGGATGGCGGTCATGGCTTTGCCAATTTCCGTGGCTAGCTCCGAGGAGGGCCAGGGGTTGTGGCCATGGCGGAGACGGCGGAGGCCAGTAAGGCGATGTTGTTTTGTGCTGCCAGCCCTTGGGCAGCACATTGGTGGACCGGTCAGTGACTTGGGCGCACAATTGATCTTGGGGAGAGGGAGGCGTGGGCTTCCGGTGGCCGAAAAGGTGGCTCTCGGAGCAGAATTGACGCCAGGCTCCCCAGGGAGGGACCGAGGAAAACACGCGTCTGTGTCGCCTTGAACCCGAGTAAACGGGCGTAGCGAGAGACGGGAGCCTTCAGTTTCCCAGGCTGTGAAAAAGCCTCCTCCACAAAAGGCCGAAGCTCCACGAAGCGCGGCCAGAGCGGTGCCCGTGAAGAGGGCTGCTCCTGGGCGTAAACATCCCCGCTCAAAAGGCCGCGAGCGGGGGCTTGCGGCTCCGCCGGGAGCGCTATGCCTCTCAGCTCCGCCGCCTTCCTGATGATCTCCGGCAGATCAGCGAAGAGAGCCTTAGCGGTGGAGGTTGGAGCCGACTGGGGCAAAGGGGAAGGCTGCTTAAGCGGTGCCCCTGGCCGTTCGGGAGACGGGGAGAGCTGTAGTGGGAGGGCATCGATCGCCGTCTCAAGGCCCAATCCTCCCAGGGGGGAAGAGGGGGATCCTCCCAGAGGGGAGGAAGGAAAACCAGTTATGGAGGCGCAGTCCGAGGGAACTGAGCCAGCGGACTCATGCTCGTCGAAAACGCCGTCCGCCAGTGGTTCCAGGGTGTCGCCGGATTCCCGTCCGTCTGCCCAGCTGCCGTCCCCGTCGCCACCAGCCTGGCAAACCAGAAAAGCTTCCGCCCGTCGATTTAGCTCTTTAGATGACAGGCGGGCGCAAAACTGACAGGAGGCGTGGCGGGTGAGAGCCTGGCCGGCGTGAACGGCGCGAGGCAGGACTCGCATCGGGGTGGAGGTCCGGCGGTAGGATGTAGCGGTCCGGCAGGAGGGGCAGATGCGAGCACCGCTGGAGAGTCTAGAGCTTGTCTTCATACTGCGAGGTTGAAGAAAAAGTGGGAGACGAACAACGGGTCCGCTGTGTACATATACAGTAAATGCGGACGTAGTTGAGGCCCGTGCTGGACGCGAGGGCGGGAAAGAAAATCTTCACGACTGCGCATGCGCGAAGGGGATAAACCCAATAGCGTAGCCCTTAGAGGGCGAAGCCTATACGAAATAGAACATCGTTCTCAGCCACTCCCTCTGTTCGCTGATTGGACCGGTAAAGTTTTGACCAGAGAAAACCCGCGAATATACCGCAAACCCAGGAAGGAAAATGAAACTTGAGTAGAATTACGTAGGAGAGTGGAGCCAGGCAAAATTCATACCTGTTCAGGAGAAAATTAGTCAACTCTGCGTTCTTTTGGGCTTAAAGCTATCTCCATCTTTCAAATACATCTCCAACATTTACCCGAGGTTTATTGCGTCTTTGGTCATGCATCTGTTAGAAACATGTTAATTTTTATTTAGGTCAGGTAGCATCTATCTCCATTGATCCCATTTGTTTGTTTGCTGCTTTCATGGCTGTACTAGCGTTACAGATTTTTACGTGATGTTTATACAGGTTTACGGGTTTTACAACCCTGTCAAACTGGGCAGTTGATAACAACACACAGGCACAAACAGAAATTCTGTTAAGGAACGGAGATTTCAAAAGGAGAAAATACTGGCGTTAGCATTGTCATCAGAAAAGATAGAATTTTCACGAGGCATGTTTCCGTAATACCTGATGATGCATTGGGGTCATTTTTGGATTTATTACAGTAAATTGATTACATACTGGACCTTTAATGTACTTGGTTGAGTATAATGTTACTGATAGAGCAGATGGCCAGAAGTACAAAAAAAAAAATGTATGTGCTGTATGAATGTACCTTTGTCCCAAACTGCATTGCTCAGAAACCTCATCTTTGTTTATTTTTGGATGGTAAAGTAAAGCAACTTCCTACATGTACATGAAGGATAATTAGGTGCTATTCTGTAGGATATTGTAGTACTCCTCCTTGTTGGAAACTGGGTCTGGTATACATTTCTGCCTTGCTATATGTGTGATGGATGATCCTCACCCAATAGCTCTCCCAGATATGTCATAATTACGGTGTCACAGCAGCTTTCAGATGGGATATGAAAAAGTTCACCATTTTGTGTGACAGCTGGGTTGGTTCTGTTTGAAGAGAAGAGTAATGGTGGAAAGCCGCTGTGACAGGTGATCAGTCTCTAAAGGAAGTAATTATAGATAGTTTAACTGTTGGCTTTATCGTCTCATTGCAGGGTGTGAAATATAGAAGAATCTGTAGTAGCCACATCCAGTATCCTTTTCTGACTGTTCACACAAACAGCCCAAGAGAAGACAGCTTACATAATTGGGCTCGGTTGCAAAGAAGGTTAGAAAAGTGTTTTGAAGGTTTCAGCTATGAAAACCACAATGCCAGTTTAGAATATCTGGGTATGGAAGATGAATGACACTTTCCATCTGCTCTTACTCTGGCACCATGCACTTTTTAAAATGAGCAAGACTGAAATGTAAATTACTCATTAACACAAATCATATAATTTAAACACTTAACCACTTTAAATTAATGTCACTAACATGACCTGGACATACTGTTTTCTGCTGTTTGTCACGTGATTAGTTTATCTAACAGTTGGCCCTTGCAATTTGTGTACGATTCTGATTGGTTAGAATCCGGAGGAAGCCCGAGGCCCCTGTCTGGAGCCAGGCCCAGATGGAGGGCTCATCAGCGCGCCTGGTGGCGGGATTGCCACGGAGCTGGACACAGCCTTAAAAATCTACATGGCACCTCTCTCTCCATCCCATGGGCCCACCACCTGTGGGAGGAATCGCTGGGGTCGGATGCGCTGCCACATGGGTGGCGGTGACGGTCAGGGGCCTCGACAGACCAGATCCAGGCGGCAGAGGCTGGCTTTGGGGACGTGGAATGTCACCTCTATGTGGGGAAAGGAGCCGGAACTTGTGCAGGAGGTGGATCACCTCTACGCACAGTCTCGGTTCTGGAACCATACTTCTGGATAGGGGTTGGACTCTTTTCTACTCCAAAGCTGCACAGGGTGTGAGGCGCGTGTGGGGTGTGGGGATACTCACAAGCCCCCAGCTGAGCACCGCTACGTTGGGTGTGAGTTTACCCCAAGAGGGGGAAACAAGAGTTTGGTGTATTCAATTTCAATTTCAATTTCAATTTTATTTATAGTATCAATTCATAACAAGAGTTATCTCAAGACACTTTACAGATAGAGTAGGTCTAGACCAGATAGAGTAGGTCTAGACTACACTCCAGAATTTACAAGGACCCAACAGTTCTAGTAGTTCCCTCCAGAGCAAGCAACAGTGCGACAGTGGCGAGGAAAAACTTCCTTTTAGGAAGAAACCTCGGACAGACCCAGGCTCGTGGTGGGCGGTGTCTGACGACCGGTTGGGGTCAGAATGAAGAGTGGCAATAACAGCCACAGAAAAGATAACAGTTTGTAGTAGTTCTTTGTAGTAGTTCATGGCTTAGCAGGGAATTGTGCGGCATTACAAGGCACAGCAGGACGTAGCAGGGCACAGCAGGACGTAGCAGGATGAACACGGCATCGCAGGACGTGTAGCGGGACCATGGCTACAGCTGCTACCATGATGATGGAGCCTCCCTGATCCGAGGGAACATGCTGGGGAAAAGAACATAAGGACTCCGGGAATGACTCCCCAGAGCTAGGTTAGTAACAAGCATTTCTGGGACATAGATGCACACAAATGGAAAGATAGAAAGATAAAAAGATAGAGGAGTGAGGTGCTCAGTGTGTCAAAGGAAGTCCCCCAGCAATCTAAAACTGTTACAGCATAACTGGGAGAGCATAACTAACTAGGAGAGCATGACTAACTAGGAGAGACAGGGTATTCGGCCTTCTTGGAGACCTTGAATGGAGTCCTGTATGGGGCTCCAGTGGGGAACTCCATAGTTCTGCTGGTGGACTTCAATGCACATGTGGGCGATGATGGAGATACTTGGAGAGGCGTGATTGGGAGGAACGGTCTCCCTGATCTAAACCAGAGTGGTTGTCTGTTTTTGGACTTCTGTGCTAGTCATGGATTGTCTATAACAAACACCATGTTCAAACATAGGGATGCTCATACGTGTGCGCGGTACCAGAGCACCCAAGGCCGAAGGTCAATGATCAATTTTATAATCGTTTCATCTGATCTGAGGCTGTATGTTTTGGACACTCGGGTGAAGAGAGGGGCAGAGCTGTCAACTGATCACCATCTGGTGGTGAGTTGGGTCAGGTTGTGGGTGAAGACTCTGGACAGACCTGGTAAGCCCAGACCGGCAGTGTGGGTAAATTGGGAACGTCTGGAGGAGGCCCCTGTCCAACAGACTTTAAACTCTCACCTCCAGTGGAGCTTTTCTTGCATCCCTGTGGAGTCTGGGGACATTGAACCTTAGTGGATCATTGAACCTGAGTGGATCTGAGTGATCTTAGGGTCTTAGGTGCCTGAAGGGGCAGTAACCCATGAACACCCTGGTGGACACCGGTGGTCAGAGAAGCCGTCAGACTGAAGAAGAAATTGTCCGGTATATGTTATCCCAGAGGGCTCAGAGGCAGTTGCAAGGTACCGAAGGGCTGCAGCCTCTGCCGTGAAAAAGGCAAAGCAGAGGTGTGAAGTTCGGAGAAGACATAGACATGGACTTTTGGGCAGCACCAAGATGCTTCTGGAAAACCGTTTGCCACCTCAGGAGGGGGATACGGGGAACCATCCATGCAGTGTACAGTAAGAATGGGACGTTGTTGACCTCAACTGAGGACGTAATAGGGCGGTGGAAAGAGCACTTTGAGGAACTCATAAATCCAGCTAATACGCCCTCTATGGTAGAGGCAGAGCTGGAGGATGATGAGGGATTGTCGTGAATTTCCCTATTGGAAGTCACGGAGGTAGTCAAACAACTCCACAGTGGCAAAGCCAGGGATTGATGAGAACCGTCCAGAAATGCTGAAAGCTCTGGGTGTGGAGGGGCTGTCTTGATTGACACACCTCAAAATTGCATGGAAGTCTGGGACAGTGCCTAAGGAGTGGCAGACTGGGGTGGTGGTTCCCCTTTTCAAAAAGGGGGACCAGAAGGTGTATACCAACTACAGGGGTATCACACTTCTCAGCCTTGCTGGTAAAGTCTAATCCAAGGTGCTGGAAAGGAAGGTTCAGCTGATAGTCAAATGTCAGGTTGAAGAGGAACAGTGCTGATTTCATCCTGGTCGTGGAACAACGGATCAGATCTTCACTCTCGCAAGGATCCTGGAGGGAGCCTGGGAGTATGCCAACCGGTCTTTATGTGTTTTGTGGATCTGGAGAAGGCATTGTGGGAGGTGCTGCGGGAGTATCGGGTGAGGGGGTCCCTGCTCAGGCTCATCCAATCTCTGTATGACCAAAGCGAAAGCTGTGTCCAGGTTCTTGGCAGGAAGTCAGACTCATTTCAGATGAGGGTTGGCCAACCAGGGCTGCGCTTTGTCACCAATCTTGTTTGTAGAATTTATGGACAGGATATCAAGACATAGTCAGTTTGGGGAGGGGTTGCAGTTTGGTGAGCTGGGGATCTCATCGCTGCTTTTTGCGCATGATTTGGCCCTGAAGGCATCATGTTGGCATCATGAAGGCCTGTGACCTTCAGCACTCACTGGATCGGTTTGCAGCCAAGTGTGAAGCGGCAGGGATGAGGATCAGCACCTCTAAATCTGAGCCCATGGTTCTCAGCAGGAAACCGATGGAGTGCCATCTTCAGGTAGGAAATGAGTCCTTACCCCAAGTAAAGGAGTTTAAATACCTTGGGGTCTTGTTCGAGAGTGAGGGGACAATGGAGCGGAAGATTGGTCAGATTATCAGCGCAGCGGGTGCGGTATTACATTCAATTTATCGCACCATTGTGACGAAAAGAGAGCTGAGCCACAACCGTCCCGTTGTTGTTGGCGTGTCCTGTGTGTGACGGTTCCTTTCCCTATTGTTTTTTTCCTAACCATGTGAAATGGTCACGTTCGGAAATCGTAACCTGTACACAAAATAAACAAGAAAATGTTGACCTCTACACAAATCAATAAATCAAAATTATGTGACCATTTCACGAACTGGCTTGAGACCAGGTTGCCTGAGACACAGCCAATAAACGAGAGACACCCACCAAACGAGAAAAAACATAACTCAAAGCCCAGTGCACACCGTTCTGATGACACTGAGAAACCGTTGCAAAACGGTGCACAGTGTTTTGCGGTTGAAGGTGCCCTTTATTTCAGAAGAAATACAGTGAGGAAAATAAGTATTTGAACACCCTGCTATTTTGCAAGATCTCCCACTTAGAAATCATGGAAGGTCTGAAATTGTCATCGTAGGTGCATGTCCACTGTGAGAGACATAATCTAAAAAAATAAATCCAGAAATCACTATGTATGATTTTTAACTATTTATTTGTATAATACAGTTGCAAATAAGTATTTGAACACCTGTCTATCAGCTAGAATTCTGACCCTCAAAGACCTGTTAGTCTGCCTTCAAAATGTCCACCTCCACTCCATTTATTATCCTAAATTAGATGCCCCTGTTTGAGGTAGTTAGCTGCATAAAGACACCTGTCCACCCCATACAATCAGTAAGAATCCAACTGCTAACATGGCCAAGACCAAAGAGCTGTCCAAAGACACTAGAGACCTCCACAAGGCTGGAAAGGGCTACGGGGAAATTGCCAAGCAGCTTGGTGAAAAAAGGCCCACTGTTGGAGCAATCATTAGAAAATGGAATAAGCTAAACATGACTGTCAATCTCCCTCGGACTGGGGCTCCATGCAAGATCTCAACTCGTGGGGTCTCAATGATCCTAAGAAAGGTGAGAAATCAGCCCAGAACTACACGTGAGGAGCTGCTCAATGACCTGAAAAGAGCTGGGACCACCGTTTCCAAGGTTACTGTTGGTAATACACTAAGACGTCATGGTTTGAAATCATGCATGGCCCGGAAGGTTCCCCTGCTTAAACCTGCACCTTAATGTCTTAAGTTGGCCAATGACCATTTGGATGATCCAGAGGAGTCATGGGAGAGAGTCATGTGGAGAGACCAAAATAGAACATTTTGGTCATAATTCCACTAACTGTGTTTGGAGGAAGAAGAATGATGAGTACCATCCCTACTGTGAAGCATGGGGGTGGTAGCATCATGCTTTGGGGGTGTTTTTCTGCACTGTATTAAGGAGAGGATGACCGGGGCCATGTATTGCGAGATTTTGGGGAACAACCTTTTTTCCTCAGTTAGAGCATTGAAGATGGGTCGAGGCTGGGTCTTCCAACATGACAATGACCCGAAGCACACAGCAAGGAGAACCAAGGAGTGGCTCTGTAAGAAGCAGATCAAGGTTCTGGTTCTGGCCTAGCCAGTCTCCAGACCTAAACCCAATAGAGAATCTTTGGAGGGAGCTCAAACTCCATGTTTCTCAGTGACAGCCCAGAAACCTGACTGATCTAGAGAAGATCTGTGTGGAGGAGTGGGCCAAAATCCCTTCTGAAGTGTGTGCAAACCTGGTGAAAAACTACAGGAAACATTTGACCTCTGTAATTGCAAACAAAGGCTACTGTACCAAATATTCACATTGATTTTCTCAGGCGTTCAAATACTTATTTGCAGCTGTATTATACAAATAAATAGTAAAAAAATCGTACATTGTGATTTCTGGACTTTTATTTTTTTTTTTTAGATTATGTCTCTCACAGTGGACATGCACCTACGATGACAATTTCAGACCCCTCTATGATTTCTAAGTGGGAGAACTTGCAAAATAGCAGGGTGTTCAAATACTTATTTTCCTCACTGTATGTACGTTAGTGAATGGGGACAGACTATTTTTTGATACCGTTTGAATTAAGCCATGAATATCACATATGATATCCTTCAATTTTAAGGATAATTTTGCAACTAAAGAAAGTTTTTTTGTGAAAACCACTCAGCTAATTACATCTCTCGTCTCATATGCTCTGTCCTCCATTTCATCGCAATTATTTGACAGCCCTAATTTTAATGTGCAAGGACACATACTTATCACTGCAGTGGTTGTTTTCATAGTGGTGACAATTTACAATGCATTGGCCAACACAGCAATTAACAGAAGAACATTATGGCACTAATTATGCACTGACCCATTCATTATTACAACCTATTATATGTCCACTAGTAGCAACACAAAGTGTTTATTTCAGCTCATTCAAAGGCCATATGTCCTCCAACCAACAATTAAATGTGGTTTCCCACCTCTGACAGAAGATAAAAAGCAAAATACGTCATTAAAGGACATGCCTGACATTAAAAAGTGTCCTTTTCCCAATTACAGCCTTGATAACCTTTTTAAGTATCAGGCTATTCAACAGACTCCAATAAAAGCCTGACCCAGATACACTAGAGGGAGTGATGGTAGTCTGCAACTAGAGCTTCACTAACAAATGACAGAGAGAAAATGCTGTATGACAAAGAAATTCTCCGCAGGCGGGTCCATTGACTTTATTCAGTGTTGTATCATAACAGTGAATTAGAGGTTAAGGCAGACATAGCTGCTTTCTATTTTGGGCCCAACATTTCTGCAGGCTCATAGTCATCCAGAGCTAGAGAGAGGCAAAGATCAGCGCTGTAACTGGCAGAGACGAGTGACACATAAGTGCAATTTGGGCTATATATGCATCCCCACGGTGCTCGAGCTGAGATAGAGTAGGTGGATGAGGAGCTCTCAGCGGGTAATGCGTGGGGATGGACGGGTGGGTGGAAGAAGAGGGAGAGGGAGGGAATTGTTACTATGTTAAAGGTGGTGGATGAGTTTATTTTTAAGCTTGAGGTGAGGTGATGTTTGGGACAATAGTGCATTGCAGTTGTCAATGCTGGTCACTCGTTTGCAGGGGCCTCTCTAAGGGTCCTTCAGTGTGACTGAATCACTACTTCAGCCTCTAAGCATCGCTTATGCTGAAGTCACTGTCATTTTTTGCTCTGCTTAGTCCGGATTTGAACCTATGGTCCAAAATAGTCCAAATGATCATCTCTGTCTCCTAATAACCTGGAGGAAAAAAACAGCCCATTTTAAACCAACTTTTTCTAATGCTACATTAATGTTATATAAGACTTACTGGAAATGTATGTGTTCAAGTGGTATTTACAACCCAGACATGTAGAAGTAAAAATTCCACAACTCGCCGTTCTTTTCCCCCCCGACAGAAATACACACTTTATTGGCAATTGCTAAACACAATGCTAATTCACGGTCTTCTCTTCCCAATTTACAGCCCCCTCTCTTGGCTTAAAATGACTCACCGCTGTTGGCGACAGCCGTGGCCTGCTTGACTGGTCCTCTGGTAACGTTAGCAGTTAGCAGGGTTAGTATGGCGGCATTAGCCAGGACCAGTCAGGATCACTTTACTAGCTGTGTCTCAATTGTTTTTGCGAGTATGTAAACAACTCAGGTACTAGCTATATAATTCAATGTGAGTACACAAATATTGAAATGATATACAGTGTGGTTCGAAAGTTTGGGCACCCCAGCTAAAAAATTTTATTAATGTGCATGAAGAAGCCAAGAAAAGATGGAAATCTCCAAAAGGCATCAAATGAGAGATTAGACATTTGTATAACATGTCACAAAAAGTTAGATTTTATTTCCATCATTTTACACTTTCAAAATAACAGAAAACAAAAAAATGGCGTCTGCAAAAGTTTGCCTCCTGCACTTCGGGCGCCCTGCCTGTGTCGGCTACGGCCAGTGGCGTCACGAGGCCTCGACGGCCACAGCACTCATCACCAGCTTCCACTAGCGGTGATCAGGTCGTATTTCCCCATGTGCCTGCTCCCTCTGTCTGTCAAGTCTTGGGCGTTCTCCGCCTTTTCATCCCTGTGTTCGCAGGCTTCACCAGACCCTGTGCACATGCATCCCTTCATCCCTTCCTCTACCCTTCCTTCTGCTGTTCCTGGCCATTTGGCTTCTGCTCCCTCCCTTTCCGAGCTGGCTGCGCTGCCATTCCAGTGCCACATCCAGCTGCTCAAGGGTACCTACCTACTATCGTGCTCGACGATTCTTAGCCATCTTTCTGACTGGTCTGTTTTCCCTCCCCATCCCCACATCCCCTCCCCCCCTCCCTTCACCAACACCCGAATGTATTTTGCTCTTGTGTTAACAACTTTTCTCCAGCCATAGCAGCTCCAGTCATTCGGCCAGCTTCGTCAGTGCGCTGGCCTTCTCCGGTCTCCCATGCTCTGCACCAGCTTGTTCTCTCCGGCAATTTCGGCCACGTGCTATTGTTGATGATTCCGCAATCTCGCCATCATTCTCTCCAATGAGGAAACCTCTGGGCCTGGCACCTGCATTGGGTTCTCGGGCATTGACCTGTTTCATTGTCATTTCTGGCGTTGCTGCCCTTGGAGACAGGGTAGTGCTTCATTCTGCTCTTCTCGCAGGCGGATGCTCCTGCCACCTGTTATTCCTTCAGCATCTTTATTCTGCCATTTTGATTAGTTCTGTAAGCGACTTCCTTCTTGTCTGTCCTTTTGTTTGCTGCCGTCCCCTCTTTCCACGTTGGCGTTGTCTCGGACGGGGCGTGCAGTTGCACTCGTGGCAGCATTTCCTGGCTTCTCGTCCACAGCCTTTCCTTTTTTCTATGTGGACTTTGTCATTCTGCTGTACCCGATGCGGTTCCCTCCGGATTTGGCGGTTTCTGCGGGGGTCATGGTTTGCTTTAGCTTGGCCCTTGGATGTCTGTGATCTGGCACGGTGTCCAGTCTCCTTCGACATTCCATGTCCGTATTCCATTGTCGCGGCTATCTTACTTTTGGGGGCACGACTGGTCACAAGTCCATACTTATTTACTCAAACACAGCAGTAGAAGACATCTTACATAAAGAAATTCAGACACTCGGCTCCAGAATCAGACATTCACCTCACACCAGTGCCACCGTTTTTAGCCACAACGTTCAACTAACACACCAGCCTAGAAACTTCTTACGCATCACAAGACGCCATCATCAACAGTCTTGCCCAGCACTCTCTCAGCCTACTTAACTGGCTGGAATTTCTTTAAGGCACATCAAGCCACATATCGGCTTCCATTCCCCTCTCTGGATGTTACGTCCAGCCGCAATTTCATCACCCATGCTCATTCCATTCAACGCTTTTACAGCTTTTGACTTCATCCGTCTATAATCCTTCTCATCATCCCCAGTTTATCAGACATCACCATCCAAACCTCAAACTCTCTCATATTCACACTTAGTTTCCTTCCCATTGTCTTCCACCTCAGCTCCTACTTCAACCCTACGAGCCACTAATCAAATACATCGGCTCCAGGTACGCCGCCAAGGCATCTTCACGACTCCCACTTTTCACTATTTCAAGATGGCCACTTGACTCTGTTTTCAGAAACCGCTGAACAGCATTCTCTGCATTTCAGCTACATCACCTAAACATTATTCCAGCCACTCTTTCCGCATCGACGCAGCATCAACAGTCGCCAGAAACCATTCAGGTCCTAGGCCGCTGGTCATCCCAGGCATACTGATCTTCAGTCAAGCCCACGCACAACTCAGTTCTACGCAATCTGACACTTTTGGGGGTCTGTAGACTATTCAGGCGAAAACTGCTTATGAGACGGAACCCCCACCCTGAGTCTCTTCCACCCGGTCATCACACATCCTCCCAGACCAGCCATCGGACAACATCCACATCAATTTTGCACATTCATATTGTTCATTAAATCTTTAACTAACACATGGTTGTGGCGTGGTCCATGCTAGTGAAATGGAGTTAATTTGTTAACTAAGGTTCGGGAGCAGGGCCACGCCTAAACCACACCTCTAATCACCAGACAAACCTACATATACCGTGCTGCATGCACAGCCAGGCTTGTGTCTCTGATTGCTTGACCCACCCTCCCTTTCCCTCTCCTTCATCCATCTTCCCCCTCTTCCCTTCCTGCTGCTCATCTCTCTCTCATGTCTCTTCTATGTACCGTCTGGGGGTCTGTAGACTATTCGGGCGAAAACTGCTTATGAGATGGAACCCCCACCCTGAGTCTCTTCCACCCGGTCATCACACATCCTCCCAGACCAGCCATCGGACGACATCCACATCAATTTTGCACATTCATAATGTTCATCTGCACATTCATATTGTTCATTCAATCTTTAACTAACACATGGTTGTTGCGTGGTCCATGCTAGTGAACATATAGAAAAGCCCGATGCATTGCAAGTTCTGTGGACCGATGAGGTTAAAATAGAACTTTTTGGCAGCAGTGAGCAAAGGTATAAGTTAGGAGAAGAAAGGGCACAGAATTTAATGAAAAAAACCTCTGTCCAACTGTTAATCATCATGCTTTGGGGTTATATTGCAGCCAGTGGCACAGGGAACATTTCACGAGTAGAAGAAAAAATGGATTCAATAAAATGTCTGCAAATATTGGACGCTAACTTGATGCCATCTGTGAAAAAGCTGAAGTTAAAGAGAGGATGGCTTCTACAAATGGATAACGATCCTAAACACACCTCAAAATCCAAAGTGGATTACATCAAGAAGTGTAAACTGAAGGTTTTGCCGTGGCCTTCACAATCTCCTGACCGCAACATAATAAAAAATCTATGGATAGACCTTAACAGAGCAGTGCGTGACAGACAGCCCATACTACTTGCCAAAAGGGGGCAGTACAAGGTATTAACTCTGCAGGGTGCCCAAACTTTTGCAGACGCCATTTTTTTGTTTTCTGTTATTTTGAAAGTGTAAATGATGAAAATAAAATCTAACTTTTTGTGACATATTATACAAATGTCTAACATATTTTCTTGGCTTCGTTATGCACATTAATACAAATTTTTACCTGGGGTGCCCAAACTTTCGAACCCCACTGTATATCATTTCAATATTTGTGTACTTGTGACAGGTTAAATTGTAAGAGTAATGCGTAAGTTGTATTGTATTGGCTGCTTTGTTTTGTGGTGCCTAGTTTAAGGGTAAAAATATTTATCTGTGATCTACTAAATACTCTTAATCGGTGAGCCTGAGATCGATTGCTCTGGTCTCCACCCAAGTCCCTGGGGAAGTCGCGGTCTTTTCCTCATTACACTAAAGTTCTCCGTGAGGAAACAAAACCGTATCACTCCCGTGATTATTTCTCCCCTTTTTCAGGTACATTAGATATATAATTTCGATGTAATGACTTGCTAACATGTCAAGGGTGTTTTAAGATGTGTTTTAGTAACATTTTGAGTAAGCTAAAGTTAAGTTTGCAAAGTGTATAACGTGTTTGTGTGTGTGTGCCAAGCCTCCGCTCTGTTGCAGCAAGGAGTAGAGTTGTACCGAGAGTAGCTGCCATTTTATGTTAATTGTGAATGAACATGTACGCTGTTAATAATATTTTGTGGTGTTATTTGTATGTGTTTCAAGCACTTTGCTAACATTGTTGATACATGTAGTTAAGGTTTACTGAGCTAAAACTATGATGTGCTTAACAGTTATTTTGAAGATTAGTATGTTTTAGTGAATTACAGAGTAGGCTGTTGTGACTTGAATAA
The DNA here is from genome assembly GCA_013375575.1 of Percina caprodes. Lineage (NCBI taxonomy): Eukaryota > Metazoa > Chordata > Actinopteri > Perciformes > Percidae > Percina > Percina caprodes. The sequence continues at coordinate 30,219 of JABXJD010001963.1, read as the reverse complement.
GCCTTGTATCCTACAAAACTACCTATTTCCTGTATGTTTGTTGTGTAACATATGGTACTTTTGTAAAATTGATTGCACTAAAGTACTCCGTGAGAAACATAACCGTATCACTCTCGTGATTACTTCTCCCCTTTTTTAGGGGCATAACATACTCACATTGAATTATATAGCTAGTACTAGCAACTGTTAGAAACATGCCGTTTTTTTTAGGTTGGGTAAAATCTATCTCTGTTGATCCCATTTGTTTATTTGTTGCTTTCATGGCTGTACTAATGGTACAGCTGTAGCACGCTGGGTTTACGTTTTTACAGGTAGATCTTGCAACCCGGCCTGGCTGTCAAACTAGACAGTTAATAACAACACAGGCCAAAAAACAAACAGAAATCCATAACAGAATGTAAATTACAAAAGGATAAAATACTGGCATTAGCATTGTTGTCAGAAGAGATAGTATTTCAACTTGCCGTGTTTCCTTAATATCTGCTGATGCATTGGGATAATTTTTTGGATTTATTACAGTAAATTACAATAATTATATTATTATTGGACCTTTAAGGGTTAAAGATGCACTGTTTAATTAGCATATACAGTACATTGTAAAAAAAAAAGGCAGCAGTTGCAAAGTTGTAAAGTTAATAGCAATATAAGCTTATTGGCCTACAAGAAGCAGTTTCACATTTACCTGAAAGCATATTGTGTAAGTTATTGTGTTTCTGAGGAAATTATTATAAATGTTCTATAGAAATTCAAGATTAGTTTATTCCTGGGAGCCGATGATTTTTTTTTTTCTGAGAATCCAGTATGTTTTTTTTGATTTTAGGAAGTAGGAAATCCATGGGCGTTGGACAGCTGTAAGCATCAACCTCAACACAGTAACATTAAAGTTTGTGTTAGCTTGCAGTGTATCTCTCTGTAGTCCGTTGGTCAGTTGGTGTCTTGCTTGCTAACCCTCACTACAGAATAACTACTGTATAACAGACAGCATTTGCTTGGAATGAAGTTGGTTCAAGTAAAAAAAATTTAAGAGCTTTGATGTAGGTTATTAATAACCTTTGCCATGATAACCTTGCTACTCTGGGGCATAGCAAAAAGTAGCTTTGCACTCACTACACTTTAAAGGAAGTGCCAACTCATGGTGAAACCCTGCAAGTAAATGAATGGGTGTGGGTGTAACGCACTTCTCATCGGGATCCCTAACAAGAGTCTGCAGAAACTACAGTATGTTCAGAATAGTGCTACAAAGATCCTGATAAGAGTGCGAAAGTACGACAACATCACACCCATTCTCTTCTCACTTAACTGGCTTCCCGTTTCTGCTAGGATTGAATACAAGGTTATAATTCTCACCCACCAGTGCAGCTATGGAATTATTGGAATTAGATGGCGCGGCAAAAAGGCTAAACAGTCAACATGGCGGACGTGGCGGACAGACTCACTCATTTTTGGCAGTAGCATTGGTGAAAATTTACAGATTTTTTTTTTTTTAAGATAATTTTTCTGAGCTTTTTCCCTTTATTAGAGTTGATAGGCATGAAAGGGGGGGAGAGAGATGAGGGATGACACGCAGTAAAGGGCTGCAGGTCAGATTTGAACCCAGGCCGCTGCAGGACTCAGCCAACATGGGGCAAACGCTCCTACTGGTGAGCTAGATGCCCCAACTGAACCATTGAATGGCAACAGTCTTTTGCGTATGCGGGGGAAGTGAGGGAGCCTGGTGAAGACGGAAACATTCTTGTTCCCGCAGAATCCAAGCCTCAAGAGGAAATCTCAGGAGATATACAATCCTCAAATCAAGGTTACAATGGCACTATTGTGACGAAAAGGGAGCTGAGCCAGAAGGCAAAGCTTTTGATCTACTAAGCAATTTTCGTTCCTACCCTCACCTATGGTCATGAAGGCTGGGTCATGACCGAAAGAACAAGATCCAGGGTACAAGATGGATGGCCGAAATGGGTTTCCTCAAGAGATAGGGTGAGAAGCTCTGTCATCAGAGAGGAGCTCGGAGTAGAGCTGCTGCTCCTTCGCGTCGAAAGGAGCCAGTTGAGGTGGTTTGGGCATCTGCTAAGGATGCCTCCTGGGCGCCTCCCTAGGGAGGTGTTCCAGGCACGTCCAGCTGGGAGGAGGCCTCGGGGAAGACCCAGGACTAGGTGCATATCTCCAACCTGGCCTGGGAACGCCTCGGGATCCCCCAGTCGGAGCTGGTTGATGTGGCTCGGGAAAGGGAAGTTTGGGGCCCCCTACTGGAACTGCTGCCCCCGCGACCAGATACCGGATAAGCGGATGGAAGGTTACAATGGAGAGACACAAGGTCAGCACACAAAATCAAAAGGCTGGTGAGACAATTGAATCATATGTCAGTGAGGATTAAAGCAAAAAGCTGCAATTTTTGAAGATCTCTATGAAGAGCTCATTAGAGATGGACTGGTCTCTGGTATTAATAATGACAATTTGATGTGTTACTGCAATAGATACTGTGATAGTAATTTGACATTTCCTAAGGCTGTCTCCATCTGGCAAATTCATGAGATGACTGAAGAGCACAATAAAATACTGGCTTCTCGACAGCACACTCTCACGAATGTTGATGCAGTTCAAGCTAAGTACATGAGAAAACAAAGGCCTGAGATAAAGATGAAAAACCAGTCGAAGAATACTGGAACACAGTATATTGCCACTGCAACAAATGTGGGGGTAGACATGTAACTCAGAGAAACAAATGCCCAGCTTTTGGTCAACAGTCCCATGTCTGCAACAATCATTTTAAAGAGGTGCTACAGATCCCCACAGCAGACCTCCAACAGGAAGGAGAAGTGTTCACCAGGTAGAACCTGACCAATCCGACAGCAGTACGGATGAAGCATTCTATGTCGATGGAATAGGAATGCAAATGACTGTTGATTTAACTGGTGCCCAGCTGGAGCAAAAGGATGAAGCCTTTAAGATGCAAGTAAATGGCACCTTAGTTGAAATGTAGGTCGTCACAAGTGTCAAGTGTAATGTATGACTTTGGGTATAGTTAAGTTACAGTGCCACCTAGAGGAACAGCCATACTTATTGCCATTATTTATTGTCCAAGAGGATGTTCTGCCACTGTTAGGGTTACGTGCATGCATACAAATGGGGCATCTATGGTTGCTGCCAACAAAAAGTAAAAACAAGAAATTAGAATATGCATAAACCAAGAAACATGAACACTGCCTTCAAAAGACCACATCACCCTATTCATACTGTGGAAGATGTCAAATGCAATTGTTTCTTCAGTCTTCTCCTTTTGGCAGATTTAACTTGACACTTGACAAATCCTCAATGCTAACCACTTTTAGCACTCCTTTTGGTTGTACAGATTTTTACAGATGCCATTTGGACTCAGCTCCGCCAGTGAGGTGTTCCAGCGCTCCATGGAGCACATCTTCGCTGGATATCCCTGTGCCATCATAGCCAACGACATAATCATCGCAGGTCAGAACGTGGAGGAATATGACGCCAATTTAAGAGAAGTGCTCTGTGCCAGAGAAGTAAACTTAAAGCTTAATCCGCTCAAGTGCAGGTTCCGGCTGAGCCAGGTCAGCTATGTTGGACATGTTTTCACAAAGGACGGCCTCAAACCCTACCCCTCCAAAACAAAAGCAATTGGTGAAACACATGAAACACATGTCCTTCCCACCTGTTTTGTCCTACTATGATGTCAGTAAGCCGGTGACACTATGGGCTTGCTGCAGCATGTTTGTAGAGAGGAAAACCTGTAGCATCACGACGCAAACTGACACAGAAACCAGATATGCTCAAATTGAAAAGAAGCAATTGGTGGTGGTTTTGTATGTTTAAATGATTACATCTATGGCAGGCCAGTGACCATAGAAACCTATATTGACTGTCCACTGTATGCACAATTGCACATCTTCAAATTCAAATCCTGCTGCTCTTATTTTCTTCATTGTATGTGCCTTCTTATTTTTACTTTTTTACTTTTTATATTGTTTACTTAAATGTTATGTTTGTCTGTGTAAAATATGTCTTGTCTCCACCGTTTGTCTGTGTAAAATATGTCTTGTCTCCACCGTGGGATAGAGGAAACGCAATTTCGATTTCTTTGTATGTCTTGACATGTGAAGAAATTAACAATAAAGCTGACTTTGACTTTGATTTTGACTTTGACCAGCCCCTTGTAACCATTAGCTTATATATGCAGCGCCAGTGAAACTTCAAAGAATGATGTTAAGACTTTAAAATTACAGCATCACCCTCATCTACAAAAGTGGTACCTGCACCTGGCTAACACTCTGTCTCAAGCTCCTAGGTTTTCCACAGTTCAGCATGTTGATAAGGAGGACTATTTTGATGTGATGACAATCAGCTACATATCCTTTTCTCGCTTTGAGGAGTTAAAGACATACAGCAGAGGATACAATCCTGCAGATGCTAAGCACTATTATCACACACGAATGGCTTAGCAAAAAAGTGCAGTCTTCTATATGCTGTTCGACCCTATTTCTATTTCAGAGATGAACTACCTGTTGAAGATAGGGTCATAGTGAAAGAGCACAAAGCAGTCATTCCGTTGTCGCTACATATTTGTAAGTACTGCTACATTTAATACTTACCAAGATCATTTTCTCATATATCAGCTAAAGAAAAGGGATGTAGATCAGTCACTGTGTTTTATGTTGAGCTATTGTGGGTGCCGTACTATTAGGAAGTCATCCAGCACATGCGTATTACTCTGTTAGCTAGCTGGAAGTGTAGTTCCAGTTGGATGTGACCACTGTTCTGTTATGTTGAATCCTCAATGGTCATTAAAGTTTGAAGTAAAACAACCTTTGCATTCTCTTGCAATGTTTTTTGGGGGCCCTTATTAGATAGGACAGCTGAAGACAGGAAGGGGGGAGAGAGAGGGGCCATGGGCTGTGATTAATCAAGATTAATCACAAATTTAATAAAACATTTAAGGATTTACTTGTATATATAACAGTAATCAAAAACCTGTTACAAAGTACTCTGCTACAAAGTCAAGAATAGCTTACTTGTAATTTTTCAGCTCAAACTAATGCAACAATATGTCAGCCTATTTTAGAAATAGAAGGCAATAATGTATGTGAAGAGACAGAAGAAACAGTTCCTACATTCTTGTTTAAAGATAATTACTTCAAACAGTAATTATTTACTGTTGTTTACTGTGGTTGAGGCTGTCATACAAGGTGCCATCTGCTCATCCAATAAACATTCACACACATTCACACACCAATGGCGCAGCATCAGGAGCAACTCGACATTCAGTGTCTTGGGACTGGATGGGGCAGCAACACTAAAGGCTCTGTCTCCGAAGGTACAGATTATGGAGAGCAGGTCAGTGTCTGAAGACCGCAGGTTTTGAGTGGGGTGTATGGATGGAGGAGGTCAGAGAGGTACTGTGGTTGGATGGATTGTTAGATGGAGGATTTTATATCTAATGCAGGACATGATTGGGAGCCAGTGAAGGTGGATGAGGATTGGGGTGATGAGTTTTGGACACACTTGAGACTGTCTAGGGTATTGCTGAGAACCCCAGACAGGACTCCATATCAGTAGTCCATACAGGAGGCAATAAAAGCGTGAATGAGGGTTTCTGCCACGGAGTCAGAGAGTGATGGCTGGAGCTCTTTTTGAGATGAAGAAAGACAGATTTGGGTATGGATTTAATATGAGTCTGGAAAGAGAGGGTTGAGTCTAGGATTACAACGAGATTGCAGACCTGTGAAAATGGGCAGATAACGGTGTGTGTGTGTGTGTGTGTGTGTGTGTGTGTGTGTGTGTGTGTGTGTGTGTAGGAAGTATATTGAGTTAAATTGACTGTCACCTCAAATCTCCAGTGCCAGCTACTTTCCTTAACATGTACATCTATCAGTTACCTCCCCTCTCTCTTTCTCTCTCCTCCAGACAAATTGTCAGACAAATATGTCCTTTTTCATTTCCACACCTGCTTAGTAAAGTAACAGGAATTAGCTCCCCCTATTTGGGTTTAGGAAATACTACTACTGACATGTTGTAGACTGTAGCATATGTCTAGGGCTTTTATTGGGAAAGGTAAGAACTGAAAAACGCTGTCTTTGTCAAGTTGAAAGTAGCACAGGTTGCCGTCTATACATCCTCCTGTTGTTGTATTATGATCCTCACAAGTCAACAACACGTGATGCTGAGAAAAATCGACCTTATTCGGAATAAATTACGTTGCTTTATCGCTGAGCAATATTTGCTTTCTGAGCAAAAGTCATCTTGACAAAAACAAAAATTTGAAAAAATATATTGACGTGTGAATTCATATTTCTCTCACACACACAATGTTGTGACAGCTGTTCTGCTTTCTGATTTACTGTAGCTACAATACTTGTCAGGCTGCTCCTCCACATCAGGGAGCTGATTCCCATCGGCTTGCCCACACACTGATGCATGTTATCTAGAATATGCGCTTTGAAAAATAGAGAACTGTGTTCAAGGACACTTGACAACAGCAGCATCCAGCAGTTTTTATTGAAAAAAACGCTAAGGGAGGCAAGTAGTGAACAAGGTTTGTTCTAATAACAAGCGGTCACATCATGTTGGCCTCATCAAACTGACAGCAAAGGATAACTTCACCTATTGAAATACTACCTCCTCCATCTGGCATGGAGCAATCTAAAAAAGAATTTCTATTTTTGGAGCTTGTTGAGGGCCTGATGTGCTAGTGGAGTCATTTGGTTGTGATTATGTAATGTTGTTTCTCCACACACAAGTAAAATGCAGCAGTCATTGTTTAAAAATAACTTCAAACAATGGCCAAGGTTAGACAAACAGCCCACTGTTGTGAAATATTATATTCAAACAAAATATGGCATCAGTCTAGCACAGAATATAGAGATTATACTATAGTACTATATATATATATATATATATATATATATATATAGTATTCAATCAAACAATAAATCCATTTATTAGTCCCATGAAATCCTGTAATGTAAATATAATCCCGCCAGTTCCTTCAATTATTAAAGCTGCAAGCAGCGTTGGACGGGCCCCCGCTCCTCTGCGTGCGTTGGGGTTACTGGCGGACGGCGCTTCTTGCGACCGTGCATTTGCGAGGCACAGCGCAAATCGTCACCAATGAAAAGGGAACTCCCTGCTAAGTTCAATGATACCTCAAACCACAAGACTCTACGTCATACAGTTCATTAGCTGTGAAAGGGGGCGTGGCCAAAGCATAAGAGTCACTCAAACCTTTACCAATGAAAAAGAAAGTCTCTGCTGAGTTCATTGATACTTTATGTAAGACTACCTTAAAGGGGTCACCAGTTATAAAAGGGGGCGTGGTTTAAGCATAGGAGCCCCCCATCACCAATGAATAAGGAACTCTGCTGAGTTTAATGATACCGCACACAAGGTTCTACACCATGCCAAGGGGCATGGCTACATCATATGGAGCGGGTCAAACCATCACCATCATCAATGATACCTCACACAAGACTCTACCTCAAACACTTCAAATGTTATGAAAGGCACGTGGTTAAATTATAGGGGGTAGGTCAGTATCACATGTAGACCACACTTAAGTTTCATGTAAATCGGATGATGTTTGTCATATAAGACTGATTTTCTTTTGCCAGCGGGGGGGGGGCTATAAATGTCCTCAGGCCTGGACACTTGTCAATCAAATTTTGGCCAAATTGGACAATGTACACTAAAGTTACAACAACGTCTTTATTCATGGTTCATATTCATGTGGCGAGGCAAATTTTGTTGATACACATTCCTCAGTGGAGAGTCTCCTGGTTTAATATTCTGTCAGAGTATCTAAAAAGAATTTACAACTCTATCTAGGGAAAGAGAGAAAGCTGGAAAAGAGAGACAAAGAATTGAAGCAAGAGAGAAAGACAAAGAGAGTCAGAGGTCTGACGCTGAGTTTTCACATGCAGCTTCGAAGTGATTCAATCAATCCCTAGGAGAACAGCATACTGCTGAGCATAGTCCGCTGATGGCGGCAAAAGAGCCCAAACTAACCGCTCTGCCTGTTCTCCATAAGTAGATTTTGAGTCAACTTTTGCAGTGTGTGTATACACACATGCTATATTTAAAATAACGTGGAAATAAAAGAATGTGATTTTCCTATAGCCTAGTTAATGACACATCTATGTAGGACTACAGGGATGTTAATACAAAACAACTAATATTATGTGATATTTGTATTTTGCAGGGCTGACAAAGAGGCAACTGGAGAATTTTCACACCTTCTAGAACAAATATCTAGATTAATCTTAGGTTGTTGTATCCCCATTATGTTAAACTATGATTACCCATCTGCATGATCAGAGGTGGGACCCCTTTTTTATTTGCTTAATTTTGTAACTAAAGACTTAAATAATAGCATATGGAATCTTGCCACTTTTGTGTTGTGTTATGTTTGCTATAGCCTTGCATTGCCAGCGCTGTGCAGTAAGGTCTGCTTCCACCACAGATACATTAGGTTTAGGGAAAAAACACTATGGGTTGTTTGCATTTCTCTAAACCACAAATGCTTGATTCTGCAAAATAGTCTCGGGAAGAAACTTTGAAAGAAAGTTTAAGGAAGGAAACATGGTTAACATCAACAAGACAGTTTGTAGTACTACCCAAATCTTTAGATAACATTTTGCAATTAATACAAATTAAACAAACGGACCTGATCGCCGGAGGTAATACTGGATAAAGACCTAGATGACATCTTGTATTTTTTTAAGCGCCAAGGCTATCATAGCTGTAATACGTACTTTGAATTGCGTGGCGCGAGAGTTGATTGCAATAAATTATCCTAATGCTAGATGGGAGAAATTCCCACACATTGGACCTTTAAGATGTGGGTTCTATGGTTACCCACAATTCTCCCCTTTACAGACAAGCCCACTCAATATTGTTTTCACCTATTTTAAAAATGGTTTGTTTGAATATTTTTGCATACTGGGGTCCCTACAGTCTTGGAATTGCATAAATTGGGTGTGGGAGTCTTGTGGATTTATTGATCACAGTTGTATTTATTTGTGATGTTTGTCCCTAGTTGCCGTTTCATTGTAGCGAGACATTTATTTTTAAACTGGACCTAACTGTGTAGAATGACCTGTTAATCACAGCCTCATTAAACTTTACAAACACAAACTAGATCTTGGGATTTTTAAGTTGTATGGTTATCTTAGGTACATCAATAATAGGGGGTTTCTGAGCACTTGTGCTCAGGCTAGCTCTAATATTATATTCTAATAGATTTGAGTTGACCATGGAGAGATCTAATCTCTAATAGATGTAAAAACCTAAACACAGAAGTCTCGTAAGAGAAAACAAAGTTTGAATCACTTCAGTTGTGGAAATCTAGTAAGTAGGCTGACAAGGCTATATTATTCACTTTAAACATAAGATGAAGTGATTCTTTTCTCTAATGCAAATTATGCTGAGAATAAATTAGTCCAAACTAAAACAAATTTGTTTTTTGTAGCAATCATAACATTACCTAGCTTGTTTTGTTAACTGCTTTAATAGTTTGTAGTTTGTAAGCAGAGTTTCCCCCAGAAAAGATGTTTGGCCCTGTGGCAAGTGTTTTTTTTTTTTCAATGAGGGCCCGGCTGGGGCCACTCACAGACTGATGGCAGCATAGGCATCCAATTGTTTCTGTGACAACAGAATAATCGAAAGAATCGCAAAATTGAGAATTAAAAAAAGCTATAAAACAGATTCCATAGGGCCTATCATTAAGTCAGTGCTAAAAGCTAACTGGACATTTGAAAATCTGACTATGTCTAAGTTTCCAACCGAGCCGCCCCTCTGTAGGCTAACTGTAGTTTAAAAAACATCTTTAAAATAGATAAAAATACTTCCCAGTTGTAGGCCTGGAGGAGGGCCATTTAGGCCCGGTGGGCCACCGAGCTGGCAATACACTGGTGTAAACCCTGGCAAGTCACCCACTACAACTAACACAGCAATACGCCTATGTGTGAACACGCTGGCAGATCAGGGGGCTTGCTGTAGTTGAATATCTACGTAAGAGATGTCTTTTGTCCCTGACAAAACTTAATCTTTATGTGGAGGATGCAAGATAACTTACTAATTAAAATATGACCTATGAACCTAACTAATTTTTAAACTACCACTTTTTAAGTCAATTTTTTTTAAACTTTGAGAAGAAGGATAATGACATGGTCTCCATAGAAGGCTTTCCTCTGTGTAGCACATGCCATACAACTACAATGTTGGCTGTATTATTGTCCCTTCAAAAATGGCTCTTTTTATGTTTATTGTCCGTCCCTTCCCCCAAACTGTTACATTAACTGTACTGTTTTTAGAGCAGCACTGCATGGCCCAGTGCTCTGACACACACACACACACACACACACACACACACACACACACACACACACACACACACACAGTGTTTCACATGGAGGTCGTAGCCTAATTGATGACCACTCAAACTCACGCACGTGCACTGCATAATATCTTACCTTCACCGCTTCTACGTGAGTGACATTGTCAAACATTATGTCGTTCACGGTCACTATCTGGTCCCCAACCCTCAGTCCTTCTCTCTCGCCCGACGAGCCGGGCTCCACTAGGGACACGTAGATCCCCACGCCGTGCTCCGATCCCCCGCGAATGCTGAAGCCTAGACCCTCGTGGCTCCTGGAGCGCGTCAGGTTGACTTGGCGCAGTTCTCCAAAGGGACCCTCGAAAAACGGCGGGGCCATGGAAGCCGACAGCTCCGCGGCGGCGCTGAAACCGTCCGGACAGCCGGAGGTTAGGGGCTGCTCATGGATGGAACTGACATATTCCTGCAGAGTTGAGTCGCCCTCGTCTCCAAAGACCTCCGCGCTGCCGTTGCTGGGGAGCAGCTCTGTCTTCAGGTAAAGTCCCTCGGACGTGTACTGGTCGAACAGCAGCTGGTCGGACCTTGGAATGACCAGGCGAAGCATGGGCAGCAGCTGTCGTTTGCCGGGCGTGTTGAGAATCACTTTGAGAGTTTGGACCAGGTCGAAGACGTTGCGCTTGGCGTGGTACACATTGAGACAGTGGATGAACTGCTCTCTCTCCAGATCGCTGAGCAGCAGGTTGAGAGCGTTGTGGAGCCTCCGGACGTTTGCCGAAAGCGCACGGCCGCCCGAGTTAACCGACGTGTTGATCGAAACGCGCTCCAGATCCGCGCTCATCCTACAACATAACGGGGAATCAGTGCATCATAAAGAGCCGGTAGAACGGACCAATCATATTTAAAAGCGATGTTTAAGTCGAACCTCCCGTTTGAAAGCAAAACGTTAAATAGCGCACCCCGCATCGGGCAACTTCAACAGGTGACCGGGGATCTATGCGCGCGTAACGGCGCTGATATGCGCTGCACACGGTGTGTCAGCTAGAAAAAACCCATTGTCTCAGACAATGCTCGCATTCTTCTTGCACTGAATAAATCATATGTTCTTTTGTCTTTTCATTCCACGTAGAGCAAAAGCTTTACCGCTGCCTTCACCGGGACGAGCTTCAGCGATTCAAAAAGTGTCCGGTGTAATATGTGAAACCCAGCAGATACAGATCCGTGGAAGGCTCCCTTTGTCCTTGCGAATTTTGTATATGACCTTCTCCATGTTTATTCTGTCCACAGAACAAACTCTACGGTCCTTCGGGTTTCTAGGACGGAGCCTGATCTGTGCGCAACTGCTGGGGAGCGCTGATTTGGATGATCTCAAAACCTCCGTGTATAGGAAATGACGTAGGTGTGTGTGTGTGCGCGTGCGTGCGTGCGTTTGTGTGTGTGTGTGAGTGTGTGTGTGTGTGTGTGTGTGTGTGTGTGTTGCTTAGAAACTGACAACATTACTCACCCTTATTTAAATGATTATTTTTGGCAATTCAATGCCATGCATTGTTGAGTAAAAAAAGGAATAGCAGGAGTTTAAATTGCAAATTGCATTACAAAATGTCTTGGACAAAAGCAGTTGAATCCCTACAGGACAACTTAAAAGAATATGAATGTGTTGCTTTGGGTTCATCTTTAAGATGTGTTGGTTGGTTCATGGTTGGCTTCAGACAATGGTGTAACTTTGGTCTGAATCCCATTTCCTGCATTTCTACATGGGTTAGGATGATATAAAATCCAGGAAATAATTCAGTTTAGGGAGGAAGGGGAGAGACACAAACAGGATTTTGAAACGTGGGGGGGCTTGGATTTAGATGACAGTCTGCTTGTCAGCCTTTAAGCTGATCAAGCTGCATTAAATGCCTCCCTGATACTCCTTGTCATAACTAGAACCTAAGGCTATTTTTAAACAGCTATTTATAGGAGCAGAGAGTTGTCTTCTTCCTCATGACAGTAACAAGCTCCTTCTGTCTGGCCCATTGGCATAATGAGAGTCCCAGGCAACACTACTGCCACACCACGGTGCTGCTGAGGAGACATGGCTTCTGATAGGATGCTGCTGGGTCCTCCAACCTCGGGAAGTGTTTGGTCAAAGCTAAGAAAAAAAGAATTCATGGTCCCTTAAAGTGACCCTACTGCCATCTATAGTAAATTCACATTAACATTCCTCACTAACTCTTCACCCACTGCTTCATCATCCCTTACCTCCCACCCATGGTCAGCTGAAGAGTGTCTGGAGTTTTCCAAAAATATAGACTCATTTAACATAAATGGCAGGTTAAGCAGAGCTAATACAAGAACAGTAAGTGCAAAGTAAATTAAGTAAATGGAAAACTGTAAGGAAAAGTGCTTAACATATTCCATTAAAAGGGAATACAGCATAAAACTTTAAGTGAATATTGAAACAGAAACTAGAATGACACTAAGGCCAATAGAGTTTTATGGTGTGTTTCCAGAAATATATCATTCAGGTTATAGAACGTTAAATTCAAAGAGCAATTGGACTCGGTTGTTGGATGTGGAGGCTGGATAGATGTGGCTGGAGTTTCCCTGAAACTGGTTCTGGCTTGCCCTGCTGCATAGGGTGCAAGACGCAAGAAGTTGTGCAATGTGGCAATAGAGGCTCCACTGCCACTGCAGCACCTCAGGGTGCCATACGTCTTTGTGCATATAAGCCAACTCTTGACAAAGATAGTCTCTATAAGACGGCAGCAGGTAGGCCACTGTGCTGGGGAGCCCTTCGAGTCAAGGCCAAACCTCTTATTGCTCCTCACTCCAGAAGTGAAATCGGATTGCTGTTTTGGTGATCTGAAATGAAAAGTTTTGATTGTGTTACATCTGGTTATTATTCAGTGCCCCACTTCATGTGGATCTCCTTCCTTTTTTGTCTTTTGTTGTGCTGTTTGTCTAATTGTCTTGAAGGTATGCCTTGCTGCACCAGAAATTGCCCCATGGGGACAATATCAATAAAGTTAAAGGGAGAGACACCCGCTGCTTGTCAGTGCAGCACTATTGCAACCATAAACAACACTGGCTTGGCCATCCTCCCGAGCTCCAACCTCTCGTCAAAAATGATCACATGCGGTTGTAAAAAAATAATAATAATAATTGCGAGGCACACATCACCAAAGTCAGGGCTTCAAAACAGAAGTCCACAAATCAAAGGGTGATTAACGGGTGCTATGCCTTCTATTTTTACAGTCTATGCTTGAATGTGCCAGCTGCAGCAAACTAGAGAGGTGCTGGAGGGAGGAGAGGTGCTGTGGTGGTCAACCTCATCACAATGCACCAGACCTGCCACAGTGGCGTCTTCTTCCATCACTTAAGGGAATCCCTCATCCTTTCCCCCTTGACCTTTCACGTCCAGCTCCTAGGGCTGCTGGGAGGTCTCCTCACAGATAGAGTGCATGTCTTGCAGTGACTCAAATACTGCGCACCATCAACTCCCCTAAAAAAATATTAACAAAAGAAAATGTAATATTATATAAAGCACTTAGGGTGTTGTCTCTCTATACAGGGAACAGTCATTTTATGACTGACTACTTTCATTTTGTATGTAAAGCTGATATAACTCCCACTGTATTCGTCCTTGCTTCCAGCAGCTGTGGCAGGGGAAGGTGGGTGTTGATTATATGCTTTGGAAGTGTAGTGCAGCAATTACAGGCCTCTGTTTCATAGGTCATTTATATGGAGCTCTCAGAGGCTCCCCCCACCGAGCAGTTCTTTTTTACATCTACCATTCGTGACGACAGCTAAAAGCACCTGACATTTCCCTTGCTGGCAATTAATGCCCAAGCTGGTGAACTTCCCACGGTTCTGAGGGAGTCAAGGCCTCACTATGCTAACTATGCTTAATACTGTATACAGAGACTTCGACTGCTATCTTTAGTCCACTACCCAGACACACAGTTAGGAGGATGTGAAATGTATTTGAATGCAACATGGCCGCGGAAACTAGGGGTGCGGAGGGTGCTTCAGCACCCCCTTAGCGAAAAGTAGACAAACTACTACCATAATTAAAAATGACATACATTTATTTGAATGAATAAATTATTGATATTAACCTACTCCCTTTCATTACAATTACATGTAATTTGATTTTACAATTTGGTTGGCAAGAGATAAACACATAATTTGAACAGAATCAATTTGATAATTTTGCCAAGCGCGAGGCACCTCTGACACTCATTCATGTGTGAAGATAGTTGTTGAAACTTTCCCGCTGGGTCAACAGTATAGAGGTTAGCTTGCCTATAACATGAAAGCGCATTTTGGGTTTCTTCATAAATCAATCATAGGCTAAAAAACCTAATAGACCTTAGTCAGAAAATTCAGCAACTGTAACTGAAAGAAGTATCAGCAGCACCTCTCCACCTGTCACTCCCACAGCGACTCTGCTAGCAACAGACGACGAGGCAACTAACTTTTGATTTAATTCAGTGATGTGTTTTATACCCTTGTATTTTGTGGCTCAGTGGTTGAGCTTGCAGTAGAACTATTCTGTACCAATGCCTTATTTTGCCTTGTCTTGCCTTTAGGATTTCATTCTTGTTTTAGTTTTCCACTTGTGGAGTGTTGTGATGGATGCTGTGTGGTGTGTGGTGGTTGACTGTGGCTGAAAATGTCACTCTCGAAAATTTGTCAGCACCCCCAACTCAAAATATGTTCCAGCAGCCATGGAATGTAAGCTGTATTGGCAAGGTGTAAGACTATCTATACTTCAGTCTAAGTAAGTGCCAATTTGCTTTTGTAGCCTTTAATATTATCAAAAGGAACAAAGACCTAATGCCAGAAATCTATGGAAACCAAACAGGGTCAAACATAATGTAGCTGTGTACCATCATATTTGAATGTGTGAAAACATTTTCTATGAATACATTCACATGTGTGAATGAGTAAAAACAAATTGAGCAAATTAATTCAAATGTTTGAATGTGCAAAAAATATCTGAACAAATAGATTTAGTTTTAATTACTGTAGACAGTTGGTGGTAGCAGAATGCTTGAATCCTCTTGACAGCATGGTTGTCAAGATTTTGGAATTCAGGATTAATGGAACCACCAACCACAAAGTGGGTTGCAATGGCACAGTGGTGCTGTCCGTATTTCCGCTCGTCGATTCCACAGGAAGTGAAGCAACTGCAGAAGTTCCTAAAGAAAACCAAAATATGAGATATTTGTGTCTTGTTATGTTTGTTGTGAATAAAACTCACAAGGCCTTATATTCATTTTATTTGTTCAGCTGTGCAACTGATTAATGGTAATAACAGATTATTGAGTACCTCGAGTTATAATATAATGTGCCATAATTTAGAGAGAGGTTTACAGAAAGGTTTTTAAGTGAATGATAACAAAATCAATTTCTACTGATGATATATACATTTCTATTTATTTGAACATATATGAACAGTCTCACATCTAATATATAATGTAATACTATTGGATAGTATTGTTTTTGTTTTTGTTATTTAACATTAGGGATGAGCGAGTACAGCATTATTCGGACTGGGCGGGGCCTAACCCGGAAGTGGACATAATTTAACCCGGAAGTGGGTCGGGTTGTCTTGATATGGGCAGGGCTTTAACCGGTATGTTATTTTAAGCATGCTGTCGGTACACGATCCGTCCTGCCTGCATGATCCGTTCTGCGCATGTGCAATATGTTCGCGCACGCTCAGATGATAATCATGATGTACGAGGATTTACCAGGGATTTACGGCACTGCACGATCTGTCCACAGTAGCGGTCTGCTGTTAGCCTCCACCGGAAAGCTAACGACGTTAGTTTAGCTAACAGCTAATTTGCTGTGACTATCACAGAACGCAGACAGCTACTGTTGAGTTTTAAAAAAGTTAAAATGTCTGAAGGAGCCAGGTTAGAAAATTATGCATACCTCTGTCCCCCATTTTCCCCCTCTTTTCCTCTGAATGTAAAGAACCACAGGTCAAGTCTGGCATTTAACATGGAAAGGGGTTTCCTGCTACGCAACAAAAGGTGGCCTACTGTCTCCAGCCCCCTGGGGTCTTAGTCTAGGCTAAGACAATACAATGTTGATTAACTGTATTGATGAGAGTTTTACATTTACACGACAGACCCATTTGGATCTGTAACCACAAACGACCCCCAAAGGGGCAGAGTTTAGAGCCATGTTTACTCTCATTGGACAGCGAAGATGCACTCGACATGCTGTCATGACAACAGCAAACCAATGAGAATGGATTTGAATGCACCAGGTGAAAAGGAACCGCCCCCAGGTGCAGGGGATAAGACGAGACGAGGTGGCTAACCGTAGCATGCTAGCGCTAGCATGCTAGCTCATTCTCAATGGCAAAATGATCTAGCTGATGGGATCTTACCTAGCTACTGAGCATGTGCAGCTCCCAACAAAGATAGTATAGAAGTGCGATATCTCACTCTGGAGCTAAAACAAGTGAGATGTCTCACTCTGTGGCTAAAACAGAGACCTAAACACACAGGGGGAAAACAGGATCTGCAGCAATGTACAGTACAACAGTAAATTACAAATATATGGTACTAAAAGTTAAAAGGTTAAACCGTTAGTTCACTCTACAGTAATACACTTGAAATCCCTGTATTCATGATGTAAAGGTTATGTGGATAGAGAGAATGTCCATGTATTGATTATTATTACGTTTTAAGTCTTTTGTTATATGGAATGTTGTTTATATAAGAAAGTACTTGTGTAAATGTAATTTACCTAGCTCTAAGCTAGGTAAGAATATTCTAATTGGATGTTAGATATTTGTTTAATTCTAATTGGGTTACGGTTTAAAACAGGAAAAAAAGGAAAAAAGAAGTCTGCGGTGGAGACGAGGAAGAGGAGAGAGAGAATGCGAGACCGGGAACTGTAGAAGAACTAAAAAAGTGCAAAAAAAGTGTCTAAAAAGAACTTTGTAGTTGCTAAACAATCCCACTGACAAACCGACTGTTTCCTGACGGAGTTTGACGAGAACAACGTGGAAGGATTTACGTAGTGGACAAATCACCGAGTTTGACCAGAATACGGTAGATGTTTGTTTCTTGTTTGTTGACCGGAGTGAAGAGGACATTGTCTTTACTGGGACAACATACACGTGCAACAAAATGCTACGCTGGGGTGGTAGGGAGAGTTGTAGGCGAGTGACTGTGCGAGGATCTATTAGTAACTGAGTTATATCGTTATTATAATATCACAAGGGAAAAAAGTGAATTTAAAAGAAATCATTTCATGTGTTACTACTTTGTACAAAAATAGAAAATAATATTTAGTATTAGTTTAACTGATTATCCAGAGATTTATTAATATAGGCACTCAAAGATATACCAAAGTTAGCTAAACGAACCCAATGGCTACTTTCATTTACCTGGGAACGGTTGAAAGCGGTACAGAAACCATGTAAACCTATTCTGGTACAACCTCAAAATACAATTATGAACCTGAAAATGAGCACAATATGGGCGCTTTAAGATGGTTGGTGCTTTTGAAGTAGTAGCTACAGTTGTTCCCAGCTTTTCGTTTGATGGGCTAATAATAGGCTTGTGAGCTAGTGCTAAACTTTGCTAATGCTCTGAAACAATGTGGTAAGGTAGCTAATGCATTTGTTGTTTGTATTGTTTCTTTTTGTAACCAGCTCTTACATTGGTTTTGGGATTTCCAATGAATCTAAAGTGATCAGTCAAGTGTCAGACCATCTTTCAGAGGGTATGCTACAGTAAGAGCTTGACCTGCACCTGCTGCATCACACTGCCTATGGAAATCATGAGAAGACGGCATGAATCGGCATACAGAGCAGTGATTAGCAACATCTAGTGTGATGGTCAACGGTGAGTTATACAACTCTTCTCAACATGGAAGGCATAAAGGAACAGATACATAGGCTGTTTCTAAAATCGCGCACTTCTGTACTAAATACTAACTATTTGAGTACATAGTGCGTTCACATTGTCGAAGTGAAGATTTGAAGTGGCAGTGCAGGCTATGAGCACACTGATGGCCTCCGTCCTCCCTAATCGCCTGGCAGATGCAGCATTTCTGTATTGGGACAGCCTTCCTTCTTTGATCCAGAGGGACTATAATTCGGTGAAGGAGAAACTCAGGGACGTTTTTGGACCAATATACTCCCTGCCATTCTTCCAGACACATGTGAATGCTCAACCTCGTAAACCAGGTGAAAGTTTGGATGTGTACAGTGCGGACATCACTCGTCTTGTACTAGAAACCTTTCCCAACTAGGACAGCAATGCACTAGTGGGTGAGAAATTTTGCCGCTTTCTTGCTGGCTTGGACCCACATCTTCATTCAAAAGTCCATGAGATGGGTGTTGAGGATCTTAAGGGAGCCCTGCGTATTGCCAGCCGCTGTGCAGCGCTCCAACAAACGACTGTAGGGTCTCCACACACTCAATCATCGGAGCAAGTAGCTATGGTTCGTTCTAAACCTACTGATGACAAGCTTCTGCATGCAGTTGAGCTGCTGACTCTTACTGTCAATAGCTTACAAAGTGAAGTACACCTGTTACGTGAAAAACACAGTTACCTGGCTCAGCGTGTGGACTCCAAACCTGAAAGGTTTTCCTCCAACAATGTGCGATACAGTACACACAGTGTCTCTCCACAACGCTACCGTGACCACCGCAGAGACGACTACTTACCTGAGCAGCATCATGGTCGTGATACAGGGCCCCGCTATGAATGTTGATCTCCTTCCGCTGTTGCTCAGAGGGACCGTCAGTGGCATGACGATGGCAGACGTGACCGGCATCGCTCTCCCTCACGTCAGTCCTATCAGCACTCCAGGTATGGTCTCCATAACAACAGGGATGCTAGTCCACACACTAGGGGCAGTGTTCGCTTCCAGTCTCCTGAAAGATATTCACACCCTGTCTCCAACCGGCAGGGAAACTTCCGTTAGCTGCTGTTGAGAGGCAAACATCTGCTACTGTCTCACGGCCCCGTAAGGATTTCTCCAAGTTCATGCCTGACAAGAATGACTCACAACCTGATGAGTCTGTCTCTTCTACAATCTGGTTCTACTGTCTTCATTGTGAGCGAAGATTTTCGTAACTCTCACCCAGCATTGAGGAAACGCCCCATGACACCCTCCTCTCTGCCAGCTCGCTCAGTCAATGAACAGTGCCTGGACATTTTAGGCAAGTTAACAATTGGGATCAGACTGGGACATCAGGTATGGCAACAGGACTTTGAAATTCTCCGAGGTGCCTGCCAGCCAGTCATTCTTGGTTTTGATTTTCTGCTGCAACACCATGCCCTCCTGGACATCAAAAACAAAATGCTGCAACTTTGGGACATGAAAATTCCTCTCCTGCCCAAAGGATGTGAAGTGGCCGCCTGCTGTAATGTGTCTGTGCTAGCACCCACTAAGATTCCAGCTATGAGTGAAACCCTCATTACAGCCTGTGTGTCAGCAGCCACACCTGCTTCCCTCATGCCAACTGACTACTATGGTGTTCTCATGCCCAACACATCGTGTGACATCATCGTGGCACATTCTCTCAGTGAGGTTCAAAATGGCACGAGTGTTGTTCGACTCTTAAATCCCTCCAGAGATGCATTCAGGTCAACACCTGGGTGAATTTCATTCGAAGTCATCTGTTGACATCATATCAGGTGAAGGGTCATGTTGTTCAGTCTCCCTCATACATGATTTGGCTCCACCTTTCCAGATAAATGACAACGACCTGTCACCTTCCCAAGTTCAATCTCTGAGATCACTACTTCAGAAATACTCAGCGGTATTCAGTAAACACTCAGAGGACAGAGGTTGCACAAACATCATCATGCATCAAATCCGCACTGGTGATGCCACACCAATTAAACAGAGAGCCTACAGGGTGACACCAGAACAGAGAGCTGAAATACAGACTCAAGTTGAAAGCCTGTTAGAAGCAGATGTCATTGAAGAAAGCTACAGTCCCTAGGCTGCGCCAGTTGTTTTGGTGCGCAAGAAAAATGGCACATGGCGTTTCTGCCTGGACTACAGAAAACTCAATGCAGTGACAATCAAGGATTCCCTCCCACTTCCAAGAGTCGAAGATGCACTGGATGCTTTGTCGGGCTCTGCCTGGTTTTCCACAATGGACCTGCAACATGGCTATTGGCAAGTTGAGTTGGATGAGGAAGATCGTGAAAAGACAGCATTCACAACAGGTAGTGGCCTTTACCACATTAAAGTGATGCCAATGGGTCTCACTAATGCCCCAGCCACATGCCAGCGCTTGATGGAAATGGTGCTTTGTGGCCTTCCGTGGAAAACCTGCCTAGTGTATTTGGATGATGTCCTCATCTACAGCCGCTCTTTCAGTGAACATCTCCAGCACCTGGAAGAATTTCTCTCCAGATTCCAATCAAGTGGCCTGAAGCTGAATCCCTCAAAATGCTGTTTTGCCAGAGATCAGGTACAGTTTCTGGGCTATATTGTATCCAAAGACGGCATTCAGCCAGACCCGCAAAATGTGAAATGTGTTCAAGACTGGCCTGTTCCACGGTCAGCTACAGAAGTAAGAGCATTTCTTTGTTCATATTACCGCAAGTTCATCAGAAGTTTTACACATCACTACACGCCCTCACAGAGAAGAATGCACTTTCTCAATGGACTTTTCAATGTCAGGATGCATTCACTTATCTGAAACACGCACTCACAAACCCTCCAGTGGTTGCATTCCCTAACTTCACTATGCCATTTTCCCTCTATACAGATGCTCTGCTATTGGTGCTGTGCTTGCTCAGAGACAAGGGAAACAAGAAAAAGTGATTGCTTATGCCAGTCATGTCCTCACAAAAACAGAAAGAAGATGGTCAACGTATGACAGAACTCTGGGCCATTGTCTGGGCCGTGCGACATTTCCGCCACTACCTTTACAAACAGCCCTTTGTTATTGTCACTGACCACAAACCTCTCCTGGGTCTCAGGAAAATACCTGTAGTGGCAATCTGTCCACAAATAATGCCACTGGGTGAAATCTGAAGCCCTTTCCAACTCTTGCTGGTGCAAATAATGAGGTCCGCCGTCGTCGTACGTTTAATCCTTTATTGTACAAAAAGTTTCGATAAAAGCACATACAAAAAGACCGACTTGAGTGATCAAAAGCCGAGAACGACGAGATCTAAAAAACATTACTCTCACACAGCTGAGGTTGAAAAACTGTGTGGCTTCCCGGATCCAGATTTCCCATCCACCTCACCTGTGATTCCCTTTATAATCTCCAATTAGCACCCACAAACAGGTGCGCAGGTGACGTAACAAACAACCATTTACACAGACCTAACACCCACACACACACTACACACATAGCAAACGTATATAGCCAAATTGGCCATTACACACCGGCCCCTAATTGTTACTGTATAATAACATAACAATTTCCCACATTAGTAATGGAGCCAATGACAAAATTATTCAATAATGTCCATAGTGCAAGTGTGCATGTTTAGTCAATGTTCATGTCCAGTAAGTATTCATGGAGTAGGTAACCCCAAGGTAGAGAGTTCTTAGCCTCCTCCAGCTGCTGCCATAGAAATTCCACCATCAGCCTTTGATTTTTCATGGTTTTTCATAGCTTTATCGGATTTGAAAGATTTGTCACAGGCTGGGCAGTACGAAGCATCATAATAATCATCAATTGTCAATTTGTGTCCATTGGGCTGCTCTGCATCTCCGTTCTTCTCCTGTGGGTCAATCTCCAGCTCTTCTTTCTCACTGTTGGATGCATCTCCAAACTCGTTTCCGTACTGAGCCTCCATCTGCTGCTGCTCCTTCTCAAGCTTAGACATGGCTGCCCAGCTTTGATCCTTGTACTCCTCCGCCAGTTTGACCTGTCTGAGCCTCTGCTCCCCCCTTAGCTCCTCCAGGACCTTCTTGTGGACCTTTTCTCTGGTCTTCTTGTTCTCCCTTTTCCTTCCTTTTTTCTTTTTCTTCTTTTCTTTTCTACTGTTAAGTTCAGCTGAACTGTTCATGATTGTTATAAAGTTGAGATCTTCTCTGGACGTTTCTGGCTGGTCATCCACTGACTTCTCATTGAAGTTGTGGTTATATTGCTTTACCAGTAATTGCTCCTTGGTTATTCTGTTAGCTGTAATAGTGAGACAGCTACTCTCAGTCTCATTGCTTCCTTTCACAGGTCCATTGATAACCCAGCCGAGTAAGGTTCTGACGGCATAAGGTCCTTCACCATTACTGTGTATCACTTGCCATGGTTCCAGCACTTTTGGAACATTTGTCCCAATTAAAAGCTCCACCTCAGCGTTGATTACAGGAATTTCCATTGAGCTTAAGTGTGGCCAAGCACTTAAGTCTTCCTGTCGTGGAATATTGTCACGCGACACAGGCATCTTAGACTGGGTGTACACTTCAGGCAACTCAAAGTAGGTTGTACCAGTAAGGGCAGCTATCTCCAGTCCCGAGATAACATGACTATCAACAAGCTTTTCTTCATTCATAGTCCTTAATAGGATTTTAGCACTCCTTCCTCTGACCTTTAGCTCCCTCATAAGTCGCTCAGAGCAGAAAGTGGCTGTGCTGCCAGGATCCAAGAACGCATATGTAGTTAGCAATTTGCTGCCTGTCTTTGCCTTAATCTTTACAGGCACAATTGCCAAGACACTGTCTGATGCTCCGGCCCCTATATAGCCACATGTCTTGGGAGACCCTGCACATCCATTTCCTGATGCTTCCTGCTGCGTGTCCTCAGAATTGGTTTTCTTCTCCTTTGAATGGATGTGAAGGATGGTAGGATGTTTCAGATTACACAAGTTGCAGGAATGACGCCCATGACAGTCTCTGCTAATGTGTCCCACAGATAAACACCCAAAACAAACACCTTTCTCCTTCATGAAGTTAATCTTTTCACTGTGCAGCAAGTTCTCCATTTTGGGACACAACTCCAATTTATGATCCTCTTCACACAGCAGGCACAACACTCTTATTGGTTCATCAGGTAAGTTTCTCTCATTTTGTGTTTGAGGCTCAGGTTGAGAATTGACAGCTGTGACGGAAGTAGCAAAACTGCTTCCTTTTCCTGTAACACGTACTTGTGAAACTTTGTTTCCTTCTTTATACTTAAGTGTTGAGGTAAATGTGTCCTGAATGTTTCCAAAAAGTGGATTGGAAGCAATAGCCACTTGTCTTTCAATTAAGTTGACAATATCACTGAAACCTGCTTGGCGACTGTGCTTCTCCTGAAGCTCATAAGCAGTGTTTCTCCATTTTTCCCTCCATTTATATGGTAGCTTCGAGACAAGAGCACGTATGTTGGATGGCATATTCATCTCTGACATGTAGCTGATGTCCTCCATAGCATTACAGCAAACACGTAAAAACAAAGCAAACCCTTGCAAAGCTTCAAGGTCTTCTGATTTTACTGATGGCCATCCAAGAGCTTTCTCCATGTATGCAGTGGCTACTTTTTGTTTATTTCCAAAGTGTTCTTGTAAGAGGATCCTTGCTCTTTGATATCCTCTGTCTGGTGGCATGTGTTGACAGCTCTTGACCACCTCCCTAGGTTGTCCTTTGGTATATTGCTCCAAAAGTATAAACAGTCTATGTTGCTAGCACCCTTTCTTTCCACACCATGCTCAAATGCTCTAATAAACGCGCTGTACTCAAGAGGATTTCCATCAAATGTTGGTATATCTCGTGGAGGTAGTGATGACGAAGAATGTTGTTGCACTAGTAGAGCTGTTATTTCATTCTGTCGTTGCATGATGGAAAGAAGATTGCCTTGGTCCACATTAGTTTGCGTCAGGTCAACATTTTGAATGGACTCCTTTGTGTGAGGTATTGCCTGATAGGTTTCCTGAAACAGTCGAGGCATGCTTGGTTGGGAATTCAGAACATGAGCTCTTGATCCAATATGCTGTGAAAGTATTTCCTTATGCCGTGCTCCCATTGATATGGAAGTTTTGTCACCTCCTATTGGTATACAATTGAACTGTTGATTTGAGTCTTGTGGCTGCACCTCCATTAGCACTGCAGCACTGCCACCTCCTATTGGTGAATGATTGAAATGATAATTTGAACATTGTGGAACAAATTCCGTAGCAGAGGGTCTGAGCGAATGTTTACGTTTAAAACTTTGCAGATACGAATTCATTCCATCTGATTGAGCCCTGGAGCTCTGCACATCAGAACCTCTGTACACATTAACCTTTGCAGTTTGAACAGCAATTTGACATTGCAATTCCAGCAATTCCTTTTCTGTCGGATATGCTCCTCCTGAGCGTCCAGTTCGTGTTTTTCTTTAAGGGCAGCTGCCTTAGCCATGAGAGCAGCCCTTTCCGCCTCTGCTTTTAGGCATGCAGAGGACGTTAAAGATCTTGAAGACCTATGACTGTACTGGCCAGTTGATGAGCTTTTTTTGAAACCAACATTAGAAACGCTGTCCCCTGGACCAATGTCATCAGTAACCACAGTTATGGCTGGTGCAAGTTTGAGAACAGTTTTGTTTTGCAGCATCATCATCATCATCATCATCATCATCATCATCATCATCATTACTCCCTTTGTCAAGCAACCATGTGTCCATGTTTTGTATTATTGCTTTATTTCTGTGCATTTGGGTTTCAAACCATTCATTTTGTTTTGACATTTCATCCTCAGGTAGCCATTGTTTCAATAAATCCTGCAACTGTTCAATTTCCACACATAGTTTCAAACACATTTCATACTTTGTTTGTACCTCAGACACATTTCCCTTTGAAAGCATCAATTGCTTAACTTCCTTTGTTAGTTTGTGTAGTTTCTTTATTCCGGAATTCCTTTCCTTTTGATTGGATATTATTTGTAATTCCAGTGCTTTGGCCGTTAGTTTGACCGATCTTTTACCACGTTCATTTTCCGTTTCACTTTGATTGACAGCTGCACACAAGTCACTCATTTTGACATCAACTTAGCAGAACTGCGGAAAGCTTTATAAAGAATTGTAGCAGGATGTACCTGTATCCTTTGTATGAGAAGGCCAATCTCTTCCACACAGTTTGTAACAATTCTTGTTTTGTCCTACCGTGATTCTTCTGCGGTGCTTTGCGCAGGCTGTCTCTCAGTTCAAATGAGTGGAATCAGCTGACGCGGAATGAGTGAAGCGCGGCTCTGTCCTTCCACTTGCAAATCCAATTGTTCCGTCTTGTGAAGCTAGTTTTTCAACATTATGTAGTGGCAATCTGTCCACAAATAATGCCACTGGGTGAAATCTGAAGCCCTTTCCAACTCTTGCTGGTGCAAATAATGAGGTCCGCCGTCGTCGTACGTTTAATCCTTTATTGTACAAAAAGTTTCGATAAAAGCACATACAAAAAGACCGACTTGAGTGATCAAAAGCCGAGAACGACGAGATCTAAAAACATTACTCTCACACAGCTGAGGTTGAAAAACTGTGTGGCTTCCCGGATCCAGATTTCCCATCCACCTCACCTGTGATTCCCTTTATAATCTCCAATTAGCACCCACAAACAGGTGCGCAGGTGACGTAACAAACAACCATTTACACAGACCTACCACCCACACACACACTACACACATAGCAAACGTATATAGCCAAATTGGCCATTACAATACCAATTGACAATGACCGAACTGGTCGTCGTGCACGCTGGGCTCTTGAACTTGATCCTTTTGAATGGACTGTAATTCACA
The DNA here is from genome assembly GCA_013375575.1 of Percina caprodes. Classification (NCBI taxonomy): domain Eukaryota; kingdom Metazoa; phylum Chordata; class Actinopteri; order Perciformes; family Percidae; genus Percina; species Percina caprodes. The sequence goes on along the minus strand of JABXJD010001963.1, from coordinate 4,199 downwards.
AGGATGGCCACAGTCACCTCAATGCTGATGCAATGTCACGTTGTCCTGCTGACATCAGACCAACAGAGCAGAACACCTTCTCCAGTGCTCCTGGTAATACAAGCTCTGACAAGAGATATTCTAGTCAAAGTCCTATAAGTCTATCAAGTCCTGTCAGTTCTGTACATCACAGTCTCTGCATTACTGACACAGAGACTATTTGCTGTAACCTGACTGGACCACAGCCTCCTCCGGCCTCCTAGCAGTGTGTTTAAGAGTCTGTCTCCGCCACATTTGCCTCCCTGAAGATGACTTCAAAAAGGAACAACAGGATGACTCCATACTGTCAGAGGTCATTAGCTGGAAAGTTGAAGGACAGAAACCACCATACTGGCGCATGAAAAAATGCACACTTGCTGAGAAGGCACTTTGGCACGAGTTCCACAGACTTACCTTTCATAATGCCGTCACGGTTTCGACCCATCCACAAAATCAGTGGTCTATCAAATGATTGTCCCTCATGCTTTGAAAGACACTGTTCTGCAGATGCTTCATGGAAATCCAGTAACTGGTCATTTATCTGCTGATAAAGTCCTGAAACGTGCTCAGCAACTGTGCTACTGGCCCTTTATGTCACATGACATCAAGATGTGGTGCAAGCAATGTACCCCATGTGACGCGAGACGGAGTCCCTCACCTCATCAGAGAGCTCCAATGAGAACAATTGTTGCTACTGAGCCATTCCAAAGGTTGCAGCTGACATACTTGAGGTCCCCATCACGAGTCGTGGAAACAGGTATGTGCTTGTTGTCCAAGATTATTTATCCAAGTATGTCATCTCTATGCCATTCCAGATTAGCGCTCCATAACAGTTGCGAAATGTCTGTTTGAACACTTCATCTGTGAACATGGTATCCCGGAGATGCTTCACACTGATCAGGGACGTCAGTTTGAGTCTGACCTGGTGAAACATCTGTGTGCAGGGCGTGCAGAAAACACGTACCAGCCCATATCATCCTCAGAGTGATGGCATGATTGAGAGGTTCAATAGGACACTTATTGATCAGTTAGCCAAGACACTTCTTCAACATTCTGGTGACTGGGATGACTGCCTCAACCAAGTTGCTTTGGCTTACAATACCAACCCTCACTCTACAACAGGTTTCACACCATTCTTCCTCACACTCATGAAGCCAGGATGCCTGCCAACATGCTGTTACCTCACAATACACCATCTTCCTCTACTATGGCTTCTCCTGCTGACTATGTTGCCCAATTGATGCAGAAACTTCAGTTCGCTTTCAGTTCTGCATCACGGAACAGAGATCATGCCCACAATCAGCAAAAACGACAGTATCATAAGAGTGTTGAGCACACTTCCTATGTTCCAGGAGACCTTGTCTGGTTAAATAATCCCACTACAACAAAACAGAAACTCGCTCCTCACTGGAAAGGCCCCTTTGAAATATTGGAGTGCCTTGGATCTGATGTGAATTCTCCTGGAGTGACCTATAGGATTCACTACCTACTGGATCAGTCTAATAAGTCCCAGATTGTCCACTACAATCGTCTCAGACCGTACCATGCTCCTGTGCCAGATCATGGACATGAGACACCTGCATGTGACTCGTTGCAACCTCAACTCCCTCGTTTGACTGCATTGTCAGGTGCCTTGCCCTTTAAGCCTTCAAAGTTGGGAGCTACTGGAAGGTACAACTTATCTGGCTGCTGCAGTATTCCCTCATCCTCCCCTCCTACTGGCCAGTCACAACCCCGCCACAGCCCCAATTCCATTCTTCTCTGACTCAGTCTTGGTCTGCCCTCAGTAAAAGTACAGTACTGAGAAAGTTATCCGTCTCCATCTCGCTGTTTACTCCCATTAAGAGTGATCCACCACCACATATCAAACCCTCACGTTACAGTATCAAAAACAAAGCAGGAATTATTCGCAAAAAACAATAGCAGACTGGAATTTCAATTCAATTTCAAGTTTATTTATAGTATCAATTCATAACAAGAGTTATCTCGAGACACTTTACAGATAGAGTAGGTCTAGACCACACTCTATAATTTACAAGGACCCAACAGTTCTAGTAGTTCCCTCCAGAGCAAGCGACGGTGCGACAGTGGCGAGGAAAACTTCCAGGCACAAACTCGGACAGACCCAGGTGGCGGTGTCTGACGACCGGTGGGGTTAGAATGAAGAGTGGCAATAACAGTCACAAGATAATTATTTGTAGTAGTTCATGGCATAGCAATTATGCAGCGACATTACAAGGCACAGCAGGTAAATTTAAATGTGCTGTATTTATACACTGCTTCAAAAGTTTGGGGTCACCCAAACAATTTTGTGTTTTCCTGAAAAGTCACACTTATTCACCACCGTACGTTGTGAAATGAATAGAAAATAGAGTCAAGACATTGACAAGGTTAGAAATAATGATTTGTATTTGAAATAAGATTTTTTTTACATCAAACTTTGCTTTTGTCAAAGAATCCTCCATTTGCAGCAATTACAGCATTGCAGACCTTTGGCATTCTAGCTGTTAATTTGTTGAGGTAATCTGGAGAAATTGCACCCCACGCTTCCAGAAGCAGCTCCCACAAGTTGGATTGGTTGGATGGGCACTTCTTGCGTACCATACGGTCAAGCTGCTCCCACAACAGCTCAATGGGGTTCAGATCTGGAGACTGCGCTGGCCACTCCATTACCGATAGAATACCAGCTGCCTGCTTCTGCTCTAAATAGTTCTTGCACAATTTGGAGGTGTGTTTAGGGTCATTGTCCTGTTGTAGGATGAAATTGGCTCCAATCAAGCGCTGTCCACTGGGTATGGCATGGTGTTGCAAAATGGAGTGATAGCCTTTTACCCTGTACAAATCTCCCACCTTACCAGCACCAAAGCAACCCCAGACCATCATATTACCTCCACCATGCTTAACAGATGGCGTCAGGCATTCTTCCAGCATCTTTTCATTTGTTCTGCATCTCACAAACGTTCTTCTTTGTGATCCAAACACCTCAAACTTGGATTCATCCGTCCACAACACTTTTTTCCAGTCTTCCTCTGTCCAATGTCTGTGTTCTTTTGCCCATCTTAATCTTTTTCTTTTATTGGCCAGTCTCAGATATGGCTTTTTCTTTGCCACGCTGCCCTGAAGCCCAGAATCCCGCAGCCGCCTCTTCACTGTACATGTTGACACTGGTGTTTTGCGGGTACTATTTAATGAAGATGCCAGTTGGGGACCTGTGAGGCGTCTGTTTCTCAAACTAGAGACTCTAATGTACTTATCTTCTTGCTCAGTTGTGCAACACGGCCTCCCACTTCTTTTCTACTCTGGTTAGAGCCTGTTTGTGCTGTCCTCTGAAGGGAAGTACACACCGTTGTAGGAAATCTTCAATTTCTTAGCAATGTCTCGCATGGAATAGCCTTCATTTCTAAGGACAAGAATAGACTGTCGAGTTTCAGATGAAAGTTCTCTTTTTCTGGCCATTTTGAGCGTTTAATTGACCCCACAAATGTGATGCTCCAGAAACTCAATCTGCTCAAAGGAAGGTCAGTTTTGTAGCTTCTGTAACGACCTAAACTGTTTTCAGATGTGTGAACATGATTGCACAAGGGTTTTCTAATCATCAATTAGCCTTCTGAGCCAATGAGCAAACACATTGTACCATTAGAACACTGGAGTGATAGTTGCTGGAAATGGGCCTCTATACACCTATGTACATATTGCACCAAAAACCAGACATTTGCAGCTAGAATAGTCATTTACCACATTAGCAATGTATAGAGTGTATTTCTTCAGAGTTAAGACTAGTTTAAAGTTATCTTCATTGAAAAGTACAGTGCTTTTCCTTCAAAAATAAGGACATTTCAATGTGACCCCAAACTTTTGAACGGTAGTGTATATATATAAATATATATTTCAAAGCACTTTTACATCATACAGGATACATTCACCAGGACGTGTAGGTGGACCATGGTGACAGCAGCTACCATGATTTTGGAGCCTCCGTGATCCAAGGAAACATGCTGGGCAAAAGAACATAAGGACTCTGGGGAATGACTCCCAGAGCTAGTAACAAGCATTTCTGGGACATGGATGCACACAAATGGAAAGATAGAGGGGAGAGGAGCCCAGTGTGTCAAAGGAAGTCCCCCAGTCTAAAACTATTACAGCATAACTAGGGAGAGACAGGGTAAAGAGAGGAGCCTGGT
>JABXJD010000506.1:255000-333495 GCA_013375575.1 Percina caprodes | reverse complement strand
TGGACTGTGCAGTGGTCTTGGCATGTCACAAAGGCTCAAGGTGGGCTATTGTTAAGACTGCTGAGCAGGTTATTGGGCAGTACAGCATTTTCCTCGTTTTTTAGAATAGAGTTAAATGCTTAGCTGCTCCCCCGCACACCATACACCAAGTCAGCAGCCGCGCTAAATACAGTGGAGTTAGTGGTCATAGTTATGCGGCTGTAGTTTTGTCAGTGAACTGACTGCCGAAGTTTCAATAAAAACAGTTCACTTCCACCTCATGGCTCTTGTTTTACACTGTTCATTATGTACACCTGCACACATTAGGCCTAATGCAAATCCTGCTTTAGTTTTTGTTAACACTGAGGATGTTGCAAGGGGTGGTGCTGTATTGGACAGTATAATAATGATACTCCTTATTCTATACATGAATGGAACATAAATATTCTAAGAAATGGAGCTGCAAAGATTAATCAATGAGTTTTCAAATATTAAATGAATCACCAACTATTGTAATAATCCATTAAACTTTTTGAGTCATTTGACAACGTTATATTGGGTTTTGGGAAATACTGATTAACATTTGTTGCCTTTTTTTTGTAAAGATTAGATTAGAAAGATAGATTTAGGCATTTGTAGCCCTTTATTATGACAGGACAGCTGACGAAATGAAAGGGGAGAGAGAGGGTGAATGACATGCAGCAAAGGGCCGCAGGTGGGAGTCGAACCCCGGCCCGCTGCGTCAACGAGTAAACCTCTATATATGGGTGCCCGCTCTACCAACTGACCTATCTGGGCACCCTGACATTTTATAGATCAACTAATTGATAAATCAAGAAAATAATGGACCGATTTAATCTACAATGAAAATAACCGTTAGTTGCAGCCTTGTTAGACATACCTTTCAATGCAGTCCATTAAAACACCACCAGTAACCACAGCTTAGAAAATTTACTGAGTTCTGTGACAAGAACTGAACATTACAACCTTCATGAGGATCAAGACACCACTGCTCCAACACTTGCAGTCTATACAAGTGTCTATTTATTATGATACTTGTCCAAATTATTGAGCGTTGTACACAATAGCCCATTGTATGTCATTCTGGAAAAAAGCACGATCAAAATTGCTTGAAAGAGCAATCTGAGTTGTTCCTCCTGAGCAATTTCCGTTGCAAGTTGAGTTGTTCCTCCTTGATCCTAAAGCACTAAAAATTACAAGTGAGGTAAGTGTGCTGCACTCTGGAGGGTGCGTGTAGAGTGTTTATCCTGTATGTGGATGTATACACGCAACATTTGCATTAAAAGCATTTGTATGCCACAGTGTGAAGAGAGGAAGGAGACGGGATACTATTGGCATTCACCATGCGTGCGTGCGTGCAAGAGACGTCTGGCCCAGCTGCAGCAGAGCTAATTTTAGCCCAGATTGTGCGTAGGCCTCAGTTCCCCTCACCCAGCCTATGAGGGACAAAGAGTAACCAATCTTTTACTCTCTCCTCTGTGCACCTTTCTGTATTATAACCTTTAGTATGTCTTTTTCATGCAATCTCTATGTATGTTCTATTGATTTGTCTGCTTGTGACCTTTGCTTACCAAAAGTCCTGTCTGTCAGTTGGTGTGTACCTGTCAGCCTCTCTATCTTTATAACCGTCTATGGTCGTTATTTTGTATACAAAACCAGGCAATAGGGTAATTTCCCAGTTCTGCATTTGCTATTAATAAACCAAATTCTATTTCTGTGCTGATAGCCTACTCCACTGGTGAGTGGGTGGTTCTTGTTACAAATGAAAGAAACACATGGATGGAGATTACAGCTGACTGGTTCGCTGTGGTCAGGTATTAGTTATTCCCTTTACCTGGTAAAGTGGTGGCTAAACTTATATTTTTCAATTGGTGCCATTAAATGGCCCTAATATAGAAAGTACAACATATTGATTATTATAAAGTCCACCCTGCTTAGGTGTCTTTGAGCATGGCATTGAATCCCTCTTGGTCTGTGCTTGACCCTGTGATCTGTCCTTTGTGTTGAAGAGGATGAATACAAAGAGAATGTCCCAACAAATTATCACACCATCATTGTTGGATATGTAGTTTGTCATGGTCATAGCAAACAAACTTATAGGTAGGACAGTGTCAGAAGTGGCACAAACAGGGGCGAGCTTGCCCAAGCTCAATAATTAATGGCTCACTGAGCTAAGCTGACCTTGGAGAATCCCCAGTGTTGGACTGTTGAAACCTGGCACTGCTCATTTAGGGCAGAGAGGAGAAGTTGAGACAGACAGATACAAACCCACGTATACAGTATATTTTTGTAGTTGCCTTTTTGGTACTTATTTCCTACAGTCATACATACAGGTAAAGAGAGTCAACATTGCCTTTCTCTTTATCACAAAGAACACTCTTTTGTTCACATGTGCTCTTTATTTGACTTTGATTGTTTTTTTTTTTTTGGCTCTTCACTAGGTTTGAATGCACATGTGAGAGAGAAATATGTTCCACAACTGTGTCATGTAAGGAAAGGAACACAGCCTGTCTGCTGTTCTCTATGAGATATTATTTTTGAAAAGGCATAAAAAAAGAACTTCCATAGCAATCAGGCACATGATGCAACTCGTGCTGTTTCATGGCTAAAGAAATGGATCCTGACTTACAAACCCTTCTACAGTCTGGACTGATTTTCATATTCAGCTTTTCATATGTTGTTACTGCACCTGGTACTGTACAAACATCATAGTGGCAATATGCACAGGCCCATCATGCTTTGCTAAAGTAACAGGGACTAGAATCAGATGGCACAACAGTTTGCCCAAAATTCAGTCTCATAATTTAACTCACAACTAATCGTGTTTGGATATCAGTTTTATTAAGTTATGGTTCTGTGCAACCTAATCAAACAAAACCTGAAAGGGCAAATCTTTTCAGCTGTGGTGCAGTGGAGAAAAACTGTAGGCAGGATCACACCCCTTGTTTGGGGGTTTGCAGCAACTGTCTTTTGCTCAAGTGTTTAAGTACATTTATTTACACCATGCGGAAAAGTATTGCACCCAGTTATCACACCCACTGACAAAGGCTACTGCAGCATTTGCACCTATTATTTGTTATAATGATGCAACACCATACTTATTTTACCTTCCAAATCTTCCTAAAGTTGCCCTGCTTTGATTATTGACTTAAACAAAATGTTGTTTTTTCCATCATGTAGCAATTCAGAAGCCAAAACTAGCAGGGAAAATGGAAAATTGTGTGCCAAAAAGAACTAATACAAATTCAGTTTTGATTGGTTATCTTTGGTAACGCAACTAAATTGGACAGACCAACTATTTAAATCATCCATGTCTGTTCTCTCCGCTGTCCTGGGTGCTGCAGTGGTTAAGAGAGGTTCTCTGTACTTTGCAGGGCTGTAACCTTGTGTATGTTTGCATTGGTTTAATGAGTCACTTAGTCTGGGATACTTGTGATTCATTTGTCTGTAATGAATGATGAGTATTGTTAGGTGCCTGAGAGAGCCTCCCCATTTGGTACTCCCTTGAAATAAGACTCCTTTACTAAGGGGATAGCTTGTAGGCTAAAGCTTTATTATGTTGTTCATTGTTGCTTATGTTTGTTTATCAGCACATTCATCAGTTGTACTTGAGCCTGCCACCTACAGTAAGTTATTGTTCAGGCAAGTATGGTAAACACATTGACAGAATATAGAATAGCAGTGTGGGATTAGCACACAAGCATACTGTCTGCCATAGAACTGACTTGATTAGCGTGCTTGTAGTGTATGTGTATGGAGTTGCACAGCATGTCAATACATGCTGCAGCAGTCCGGTATGTCCTGGCAGCTGGCAGAGAAGACTAGCTAAAATGGTGTGTGGGTAAGATTGAAGTCATGGTAAATACACAGCAGTCCTGTCCCAACATTTGCCCCTGCCCCAGATTTTAGCACTGACTTGACTGATTGCATGAAGGGATTTTTAATTTACCAGCCTAGCTAAACAAATGTAGTACTTATTGAGTCATGAGACTGCTGAGGTTCCAGGCTCCAATATGAAAACAATCTCAATTGGAATGTGACTAGTGAGCAGTGCTGTTTCCCTCCCTCATAAGTGCCGTTAGAACAACATTTAACACTCAATATCTCCCTGACGGGGCTGTTTATTGGCCTTTTTCTTAGTTATGTATAAATATGTTGCTGTGTGAAAGGCTCCACTGTTTTAGCTCCCGAGGAGAAAAAAACCCAGAACAATATATTTCAAGAATGTTGTGACTGAGAAAGGAAATTGTGTGCACCCTGGGGAAAAAAATTGCAACAGTTGTTTGTGACTGTGTCAGTATTTGACAATCTACATTTTTGGCAATGTTGGTTGGACAGACATTTGGTTAGTCTACTACTTTGGTCCAGACAGAATAATCCTTATAGATATACCTATTAGATCGATTTCCGTGACACTTTGTACCGAATTTGCGATGCCCAGATGATGAATCCTAATGACTTTGGTGAACCCCTGACCTTTCCTCTAGCGCCACCATGAGGTTGACATGTTTGGGTTTTAGTGTAATACTATTGGTATACAGGTCAAAGTTTTCATAGTGAAACATCTCATAATCTATAAGATGGATTGACACACAATTGTTACTGACATCCGTCTGCCTGACTGCATATTCACTTAGGAACATATTGTGTGTTAACTGCTCTGTTTTGAAAAACTAAGTACGCAAAATACATGTGTTGGCTTTGTTTCAACCTTGTGCACTGTTAAGCAGTGTGATTAGCAATGTCATTGTGATTTGGGGTTTGAAGTGCCGTAAACAGGATGGGTTGGCACTCTACTATTCCCTTGTAAACCCCGCCACTGAACAATAAGCAGGTCCTGCCTAAAGGAAGAGCGGCCCTTGAAGGAAAGTTTGCTTATTGTCATTCGCCAGGCCTCATTATGTGTACGACATATTTAGCCAACAGTGATGGCTGGCTGTGGAGCACTCCTGTTACTAGGCATGCATGGGATAAGATTGGTGCAGAGCGGGACGGAATTACACTGTACTCCCAAGGTACAGTTACAGCAATTATGTTTTGTTGTAACTAGAAGGGGGGACATAATTGTAATTTATGTTAGTCCTTTCATTCCTGTTACCTACCCTTAGCTGGAGGTGTAATGTCTAATTTTTCCAATAGTTGTATATTGATACTGTGGCTTTGGGTTCAACTCGTACGATGGGGAAAACTCTCATAATATCCTAGTTTTAAGTCCAAAATCTTTTCGACTGAAATTGTTTTAAGTAATTGCATGTTCTTTTAATGAAATGCAATCATTTGATCTCATAATGTATAATTTGAGGCACCAACAAAATGCTGTCTGACTTGTGCACCAATTCAAAGAACAGTCAACTGCAGTTCAAATGATGTTCCTTATTACACAGGTGCGCTTTTGAAAAAGCAGGAGAGAAAAACACAACGTATTAAAGATATCTCATGCACTTGTTTTAAGAGGTTTGTAAAACAAAGACAAAAACACCTCCTAAAATTGTTTGTGTGAATGTTGCCGTTATGAATCTTCTATCCAGTATATTTAATTTTATATTGCAATATTGATATATCAATCAAGAGAAAATCAAGTAAGGAATTGTTAATGATAAAAAATAACCAAATGAATGCCTCATAAATCAAAACACTTCATTACACCGATGCAGAAATGACATAAAAATCCAATATTACTATCAAACAGCCCTACTCATTGATTTGCTGAGCCGGCTCTCCACAGCATTGTCTTTTGTGCCACTGAAGACTTGTTTCATTCTGCTGAGTACAGTAAATACTATGGGTATGTAGGGTTGCGCGATTATGGCCAAAATGATAATCACGATTATTTTTGATCAAAATTGAGATCACAATTAATTATCAAAAATATTTGTTGATTTTAACTAAAACAAATTTTATAGTCACATAGGCTATTTATAACTGCTTTCACATCCATAGTGTACTACATTCCTCTTATGCTGAAGTTGTATGTTGTACATACATACAGCTGCAACACATGTAAATGAAAATTATCTGAAATAAATGGTCTAGGATATATACACTACCGTTCAAAAGTTTGGGGTCACCCAAACAATTTTGTGTTTTCCTGAAAAGTCACACTTATTCACCACCATACGTTGTGAAATGAATAGAAAATAGAGTCAAGACATTGACAAGGTTAGAAATAATGATTTGTATTTGAAATAAGATTTCTTTACATCAAACTTTGCTTTCGTCAAAGAATCCTCCATTTGCAGCAATTACAGCATTGCAGACCTTTGGCATTCTAGCTGTTAATTTGTTGAGGTAATCTGGAGAAATTGCACCCCACGCTTCCAGAAGCAGCTCCCACAAGTTGGATTGGTTGGATGGGCACTTCTTGCGTACCATACGGTCAAGCTGCTCCCACAACAGCTCAATGGGGTTCAGATCTGGTGACTGCGCTGGCCACTCCATTACCGATAGAATACCAGCTGCCTGCTTCTGCTCTAAATAGTTCTTGCACAATTTGGAGGTGTGTTTAGGGTCATTGTCCTGTTGTAGGATGAAATTGGCTCCAATCAAGCGCTGTCCACTGGGTATGGCATGGCGTTGCAAAATGGAGTGATAGCCTTCCTTATTCAGAATCCCTTTTACCCTGTACAAATCTCCCACCTTACCAGCACCAAAGCAACCCCAGACCATCATATTACCTCCACCATGCTTAACAGATGGCGTCAGGCATTCTTCCAGCATCTTTTCATTTGTTCTGCGTCTCACAAACGTTCTTCTTTGTGATCCAAACACCTCAAACTTGGATTCATCCGTCCACAACACTTTTTCCAGTCTTCCTCTGTCCAATGTCTGTGTTCTTTTGCCCATCTTAATCTTTTTCTTTTATTGGCCAGTCTCAGATATGGCTTTTCTTTGCCACTCTTCCCTGAAGCCCAGAATCCCGCAGCCGCCTCTTCACTGTACATGTTGACACTGGTGTTTTGCGGGTACTATTTAATGAAGATGCCAGTTGGGGACCTGTGAGGCGTCTGTTTCTCAAACTAGAGACTCTAATGTACTTATCTTCTTGCTCAGTTGTGCAACGGCCTCCCACTTCTTTTTCTACTCTGGTTAGAGCCTGTTTGTGCTGTCCTCTGAAGGGAGTAGTACACACCGTTGTAGGAAATCTTCAATTTCTTAGCAATGTCTCGCATGGAATAGCCTTCATTTCTAAGGACAAGAATAGACTGTCGAGTTTCAGATGAAAGTTCTCTTTTTCTGGCCATTTTGAGCGTTTAATTGACCCCACAAATGTGATGCTCCAGAAACTCAATCTGCTCAAAGGAAGGTCAGTTTTGTAGCTTCTGTAACGACCTAAACTGTTTTCAGATGTGTGAACATGATTGCACAAGGGTTTTCTAATCATCAATTAGCCTTCTGAGCCAATGAGCAAACACATTGTACCATTAGAACACTGGAGTGATAGTTGCTGGAAATGGGCCTCTATACACCTATGTACATATTGCACCAAAAACCAGACATTTGCAGCTAGAATAGTCATTTACCACATTAGCAATGTATAGAGTGTATTTCTTCAAAGTTAAGACTAGTTTAAAGTTATCTTCATTGAAAAGTACAGTGCTTTTCCTTCAAAAATAAGGACATTTCAATGTGACCCCAAACTTTTGAACGGTAGTGTATGTATGTATATATATATATATATATATATATATATATATATATATATATATATATATATATATATATATATATATATATATATATATATATATATATATATACAGGTAAAAGCCAGTAAATTAGAATATTTTGAAAAACTTGATTTATTTCAGTAATTGCATTCAAAAGGTGTAACTTGTACATTATATTTATTCATTGCACACAGACTGATGCATTCAAATGTTTATTTCATTTAATTTTGATGATTTGAAGTGGCAACAAATGAAAATCCAAAATTCCGTGTGTCACAAAATTAGAATATTGTGTAAGGGTTACATTTTGAAGACACCTGGTGCCACAAAGTAATCAGCTGATTAACTCAAAACACCTGCAAAGGGCTTTAAATGGTCTCTCAGTCCAGTTCTGAAGCCTACACAAACATGGGGAAGACTTCAGATTTGACAGCTGTCCAAAAGGCGACCATCGACACATTGCACAAGGAGGGAAAGACACAAAAGGTTATTGCTGAAGAGGCTGGCTGTTCTCAGAGCTCTGTGTCCAAACACATTAATAGAGAGGCAAAGGGAAGGAAAACTGTGGTCAGAAAAAGTGTACAAGCGATAGGGATCACCGCGCCTAGTCAAGATTGTGAAAAAAAAGATTCACAAGGAGTGGACAGCTGCTGGAGTCAGTGCGTCAAGATCCACCACCAAGAGACGCTTGAAAGACATGGGTTTCAACTGCCGCATACCTCGTGTCAAGCCACTGTTGACCAAGAAACAGCGCAAAGCGTCTCACCTGGGCTAAGGAAAAAGAGCTGGACTGCTGCTGAGTGGTCCAAAGTCATGTTTTCTGACGAAAGCAAATTTTGCATTTCCTTTGGAAATCGAGGTCCCAGAGTCTGGAGGAAGACAGGAGAGGCACAGGATCCACGTTGCCTGAAGTCTAGTGTAAAGTTTCCACCATCAGTGATGGTTTGGGGTGCCATGTCATCTGCTGGTGTCGGTCCACTCTGTTTCCTGAGATCCAGGGTCAACGCAGCCGTCTACCAGCAAGTTTTAGAGCACTTCATGCTTCCTGCTGCTGACCTGCTCTATGGAGATGGAGATTTCAGGTTCCAACAGGACTTGGCGCCTGCACACAGCGCAAAATCTACCCGTGCCTGGTTTACGGACCATGGTATTTCTGTTCTAAATTGGCCAGCCAACTCCCTGACCTTAGCCCCATAGAAAATCTGTGGGGTATTGTGAAAAGGAAGATGCAGAATGCCAGACCCAAAAACGCAGAAGAGTTGAAGGCCACTATCAGAGCAACCTGGGCTCTCATAACACCTGAGCAGTGCCAGAAACTCATCGACTCCATGCCACGCCGCATTAATGCAGTAATTGAGGCAAAAGGAGCTCCAACCAAGTATTGAGTATTGTACATGCTCATATTTTTCATTTTCATACTTTTCAGTTGGCCAACATTTCTAAAAACTCCCTTTTTTGTATTAGCCTTTAGTAATATTCTAATTTTGTGACACACGGAATTTTGGATTTTCATTTGTTGCCACTTCAAATCATCAAAATTAAATGAAATAAACATTTGAATGCATCAGTCTGTGTGCAATGAATAAATATAATGTACAAGTTACACCTTTTGAATGCAATTACTGAAATAAATCAAGTTTTTCAAAATATTCTAATTTACTGGCTTTTACGTGTGTGTGTGTGTGTGTGTGTGTGTGTGTGTGTGTGTGTGTGTGTGTGTGTGTGTGTGTGTGTGTGTGTGTGTGTGTGTGTGTGTGTGTGTGTGTGTGTGTGTGTGTGTGTGTGTGTGTGTGTGTGTGTGTGTGTGTGTGTGTGTGTGTGTGTGTGTGTGTGTACACACACACACACAGAGTGACGGCTGACTCATTATGAATGGGTCCAGCAGGCTCCGTCTTACACGCTATTTTTCTACAAACTGAAGTTAGTTGCATTCAATAACTTTTCTGTTTTTTGCCGTGACCGCCGCAACTGCAGAGTTACCAGCGGAAACACTGGTACAAATACTTGTTTGCCTCTCCTGCTTAACAATATACAGCTGTGTTAATAATTAAAACCGTATACAAATGTCAGAAGCATAGACCGGCGCTGTCGCTGCTCTGTCTCTGTTGCTGGGAGTCACGCTGGGAGTGAGTGAATAGGGGGGGGGGAGAGATCCAAACGCAGGCACGGCTTTACAGAAGTAACGCAAAATTAAACAATATCAAAATAAACAACATTGCTTTGTTTGTGGAGAGGCAGAGGATGCAAGGACATTACATGCACCGGTGTGCCCTAGGAAAAATGTTAGTCGCACCCTAGAGCCCTGTGAGCTAACAGACACTAACTAGCACCGACTAGTACTGGTCACTGCTGTTGTCTGAAAAACAACACAGACGGGACAAAATGTTGCATTTCCTAGTAAACTGGTAAACCTTGTGACCGACGTATGACCGACTGTTATCTGTTGTGGAATTTTCCTCACGTTACTCTGTCCTCTGTGACTGTCTACATCTAGAAACTAAGCTGCCCGGTGAAGGGAACAACTCTGACTGGCACATGATCAGATTTACAGTAGATTGGCTTTGCAAAAACACTCTGTGTTCTATGAACAGAATGGCACATTAAAATATTGCTCGATTACACAAATTTGATCGTGGGATCCAAAATCGTGATTAAAATTCAATTTAATTGTGCATCCCTATGGGTGTGGATGCTCAAGATTCATTTTTAGCTGGCAAGGACAACAAGTTGGCCAGCTGACTGTTGCTATGCAACAATAAGAAACTTGAAAATTGACTCCTTGTGTCATGCCCAAAAATAACCTCCAAAAAAAAGTCTTTCTTGGACAATTGCGTAGTTATTATGAAACAAAATGCATGCAGGAAGGCTTATTTGCATCACAGTAATGTTTTTTTTTTTTTTTCCAAAGGAGACCTATTATGCTGTTACTTATTTTCTGTAATGTAGGCTATGTATTGTTACAATATGTTGTATAAAACATGTAGGTAAATGTATTTATTTTTTTATTTTTTATTACTGTGAGCAAAAACCTCAGATTTTAGACTGCTGTAAAGGTTTTTTTCTACTATTGGCTCAAGGTGAATTCAATCTGTGCCAGATTTCTTTATGTTGTCATCTGCTTCAGGTGCACTATTTCAGTGTTTAAAGTCCACTGCTAACTGAATGTTGTTGCATGTTTACGCTAGGGAAAGCTGTAATCTTCCTAGCTAATCTTGTTCATTTCTGATGTTGTAGAATCTGTTGGTTTTCCAGTCTCCATGTTATTAGCTGCTTTGTACTGTATCTTGAGTGATTCTCATTCATGTAGGTTATATGCTGCTACACATGTTTTTGTTCTTAACAAAACAAAATTCAATACAAAGTGTATTTGTAATTCCTTTCAAAGTCATCAGTCTTTCCTTTACAGAACAATCAATTGTTTGGGCTATACAACTTAGTGGAAAAAAAAATGACTATCACAATTCTTGAGAGCCTAAGGTGATGTCATCACATGCCTTGTTTTGTTTGACCAGCAGTCTAAAACCCAAAGATATTAAATTTGCTATAATCTAGAACCATCAAATGGTATGTATTCAAGCTATAGGCTTTTGTTTAATGCAGATGACCACTTTGCCTATGAGAGCTCTTCCTGTGATAATCTGATTGATGGATCATTTTTTCCTTGGTGTTGCAGGTGATCCTCAGTGATAGACAGATGTGTGACACCGTGGAGAATCATTTGCCTCTCCCAGTAGAGATCTGAGTTCTGGGACACTGAGGTAAGCACTGGGAGCGTGGGTTAACCAGCATGCCTCTCAAACTGCCTCATATTTTGTATGTCATTGATATTCATGATCACCTCAATTGGAAAGTTCTAGAATTCATAGTCTGCCTTGAAGATATAAATGAATGCACACATTATTTCATCTGACTCATTAATGCAAATGAGATTCAAATATAAGCTGTTGACAATTCTTCCCCTAGTGATCTCATTATTGGATGTTTTTTCATTAATGTTACAGTTACAGATGTTTTCATCAAGATTAAGCATGTTTGTTTCTTGTGATTTCATGTTTTCTCTTTGTCTTCTGAATGCAATTAAACCAAAAGAGCAACAAAAGAAAACACAGTTTGCTCTCACATGGACAAATTTAAATTGTTATAATGAAGGAGCTCATCTTTGGCAGTCCCCTGTTTTATATACGTCATGAGAGCAATATAATCCATGTTGATTTTACAAAAATTTTTGTGTGTTGTGTGCCAATGCCTAAAAGTCATGACTACAGTTCCCATGGTAACTCATAAGCCTGCCCTGCTGATGGAGAATTTCACTCCAGTGAGTCTTTGACAGTTTGACAAGACAGAGGAAACAAATGAGTCAGCCCTTCATGAAAAGCTGAACAAGCTTACTAAATGGTGACTTTCACACTCAGATTTTAAGGAGTGAGCTCAAGAAAGATTTGACTTCGAGATCCTCATCTGCTCTGAGCAGCGTACATGATCTCTGTCTTCTTCAGCCTCACCGCAAATCGGATATTTTGCTCCCCTAAGCCTGTTTTGTAACATTTTTCAGGCTTATCAGCACCGTTCAGAGAGCCGTTCATCGCTTTATGTTGGATTTGTTTAAGTCGGTAACACATACTGGTTTGAAATATTCACATTATAGCAGCTGAAATACAAACAGCTGTTTATTCATTTAGTGAAATATATAATATCAAAGAATTTAATTACATTTTACTTAAAGTGCATATATCAGGCTCATTTTCAGGTTCATAATTGTAATTTCCAAAAAACATCATATTTTTGTTGTTCTGCACGCTGCTGCAGCACCTCTTTTCACCCTGTATGTTGAGCTCTCTGTTGGCATCACAGTTCTGTTCCGTCTTTTAAGATTTATTTATTTATTTTTTGGAGGGGCGAGGGGAGGGGGCTTTTCCCTTTTTTATTATAGTGGATGGAGATGGGGAATGACAAAGGGCCCCAGGTTGGATTCATTACAATTATCAGTACTTGTGAAAGTGTACCTTGTTTTTTTTTGTTTTTTGTTTTTTGTTATGCCTTGAATACAATTCGGATTGTCGCATTCATTTATTTACCAATTTATTTATTGGTTAGTAGCAGTCATCTGTTAACAAAAGTAAGAAAGTTTACATATATTTTCTACTTTGTATCATGTACATATATCTGTATGTTTTTTGTACTTAATTAAGTGTGTGTGTGTGTGTGTGTGTGTACACTTTTCAGGCATTGAATACAGTTTTGATGGTAGTATTTAATTATTATGTATCAGTTACTAACAGCCATTCTTTTTCTGCCAGCAAAAGTAAGAAAGTTTACATATACTGTCTTGCAGTATAAAAAACTGTCAGAAACATAGATAATGAGAAATGTAAATACATCCAGAGAAGCCTTGGAGCTTGTGCAAATGATTTGGGTGTACCAAATAGGATTAAACAGGGGAGTGTCAATGTTCTGGTTTACTGTGGGAGTGAGCATGAGTACCATGTGCACACAGTTTTACCCTATGTGGGACTTATAAAAAGGAACAGCGTGTGAACATCTTATAAGCAGGGGTTGCTAAATCTGACAAAGTCTTTGTATGCATATACACAATTTTGTGCCCCCAGCTTTTTCTTCTTGAATCTGAACAATGTCATACGTCTTGACTCTCCGAATAATTGTTTGTGTGCATAATCTCTGTGATCTGACTTTATTTAGTTCTGTATGTGTCATAAAGTTATCCGAGGACACTGACCCAGATTTATTTCCACTGGTACATGTTTGTGTCAAATGGAGGAACACAGGGCAGGGAGAGGAGTGAACTGGTCAGATCTTCGATTGCGATCACTTCACACTTTGTAGATGTATGTATTAAATAACTAATTGCAAAGCACTTGAGTAGAGTGTTGAGTTATCTTTTGTCTAGGCTGTGGCATCTGTGCAATGACTAGTGTATACTAGTAAATCACCTCTTTTGATGACATATCATACTAAACAGGGGAGTGTCAATGTTCTGGTTTACTGTAGGAGTGAGCATGAGTACCATGTGCACACAGTTTTACCCTGTGTGGGACTTATAAAAAGGAACATGTGATTTTCTGGATTCCCACTGTATATATAGTTTGTTAATTTATGACTGAATTGAACATTGCTATCACATCTATATTATTTGATAACAAAAAGCTAAGGCAGAGGGAATTGTCCTTAAACGTGTGTTGGCGAGCAGAGACTTGCCTGAAATGATAAAGTGGGATCTTCCCACTTTGAAACGAGAATATATTGAGTTAGTCCTAATCCCTAATCCTATCAACTCAAAACCCCAATGAGAAACACGTTTTTACAGTAGCACCCTGTCCTTGAAATCAAGGAGGTTATTGACAAGGACTCAAAGCATTTCCATTATCAAAATATAAGACATGCAGCATGTTGAGAATGCGTGTCATGTTAACTGTAAGCCTGTGTTTTCAAAAAGGCTTCAAAGAGACTGTGACCTAAATCAAGGGTTGTGGCTTATTTTGCTCGTTGTGTGTAGTTGCCGTTAGTGTAGCTCAGGTTTGGTTCTTCCTTTTTAATGTCTTGTTGACTTTTTCACCCAGTCAAAGTTGATGATTATAGATTTTACTCAACACTATGGCTAGTATTTTTTTCTTTTTACATTTTTGTTGTTCATTTAGTTTTATTGCAAAGAGCAGGTAGTTGTCATAATTATATTGGGTGCTCTTGGCTTTCTTAAATGCTAACAATGGTAGCTCAATCGTGACAGTCTAAAGTGATGGTTGTCAATTTGTGTGAAAGGATTTAGGTATTTATGGTAAGCTATACCCTAACGCTAAAATGTTAAGCATTGTTTATCTGTCATTTTGGCAGCTAGGCACTTTGTGTGTCTAGCAATCGCCTACAGTCTATCCAAACTGTCACTGGAGTCTGTGACTGCTCCACCTCTCACTCCACCAATCGAGACACACATGTGCTGAGACACATGCCTTTGTCATTGCCAGCCTTTTTGTTAGATAATTAATGAGAATGTGTTTTCCATGAAATTAAGTCTAAAGGAGAAATGGCATTTTATTTTGGGCAGGTTGCTAACATTAATTTTAGCTGCCAGATACACAGAGCAAGACAAGGGATAACAGTGTGCCTGTAGCTTGAGATTAGAATATGTATGAAGAGACTAGAACATTTCTTATCTCATCTCTCTTAATGTGCTCTTCAGTTATTCACAGTGACTGGTGAGGTTACTTAGGTGGCTCTCTATGTAACAGTATGGTCAGCATTATAGTTAGTTCCACACTTGTTTTAACATGTTGTATCCTATTAACTACAGTCACTGTTGGCCACTTTCCAAAGCATAACATTTTTCAAGATTACTAATTATTTTTGTCCAAGTAGGAAATGTCATTTATTTATTTAAACTTGCAATCCATTTCAGTAAACATTTTCCCATTGTAATGCAGTTGTAATACACAGAGGCTAGTTTAAAAAGAAAATGATTGGGCGCCCTGGTAGGTCTAATGGTTCATGTGCATAACCGTGCCTACAATTTAAGCAATTTTTAAGTCTCTGCACAACAGTTAATTTGCATACAGTACTGAACTCAATTGAAAAGAAAACCAATGGCTGGCTTTGGAAAATGGTTGGCCGTAATGTGTAGTACATGCACTTACATTAAAAACATTAAAAAAGCCCTTGTGTTGCCCCTCATCATGTCGTTGCAAGCACGTGTTCTGAGGAAGTACTCACTGTTCTCATTCTCTTCCTCTAAC
Source organism: Percina caprodes (assembly GCA_013375575.1). NCBI lineage: Eukaryota > Metazoa > Chordata > Actinopteri > Perciformes > Percidae > Percina > Percina caprodes. The sequence continues at coordinate 318,086 of JABXJD010000506.1, read as the reverse complement.
TAACTGTTTGCTTTGCTTCTCTTCCACTCTGTCCGCACCCTTATCTCCTCTTCTCTCACAATCTCTGTTTGCCTTTTCTGTCACTATATCTCAATCTTCCCCCTCTCCCCTGCTTTTCTCTGTTCACCAGGCAGCAGCAGGGGGTGGGTCTCTGAGGAAGATGCTGGGTTCAGAGCGCGGTGTTGTTGAAGAATGGCTCTCAGAATTCAAGGTAAAAGGACCTTTTTTTTTTTTTCTTTCTCCTCTGTTGTCCATCATGACTCTCATGTCAGTGAAATGTTCTCCTGGTAGTCATCTATTTTTTTCTCCAGAGAAACTACCCAATGTTGGTGTAACAACTGTGATGAAAAAGTGTTGAGCATGTGTGTCCAATTTCTTTGAGTGAATGCAGTGAGCACATACTACATGTGTGCTTTAGATACATGTATGCACCCAGAATAGCTGAGTCTGATGAATTTTATTTAAACATGAGGAAGTGATGCACTCTGACTGACGCAGACCTAACCTTCAGTTCACACCGGACTCGTGACCGGCTCTTTTCTTTGCTGCGCTATCTTAACTCACTGGGTCTATTTTTGATGGACTTGCTTTTGTAAAAAAAAAAAAAAAATTTACTTGTGAATATTCTGATAATACTTGTAAACTGACAATAATTTAACATTTGATTTTATATATATATATATATATATATATATATATATATATATATATATATATACATACATACACATACAGTGGTGTGAAAAAGTGTTTCGGAACATCAAACCAATTTAAACAATAGTCAAGGACAACACAAGTAAACACAAAATGCAATTTGTAAATGAAGGTGTTTATTATTAAAGGTGAAAAAAAATCCAAACCATCATGGCCCTGTGTGAAAAAGTGATTGCCCCCTAAACCTAATAACTGGTTGGGCCACCCTTAGCAGCAACAACTGCAACCAAGCGTTTGCAATAATGTGCAATGAGGCAGAATTCATAGTTCCTTTTATCACGGCAAGTCTTCCAGGTCCTGAAGCAGCAAAACAGCCCCAGACCATCACACTACCACCACCATATTTTACTGTTGGTATAATGTTCTTTTTATGAAATGCAGTGTTCCTTCTACGCCAGATATACTTGGACACACACCTTCCAAAGAGTTCCACTTTTGTCTCATCGGTCCACAGAATGTTGTCCCAAAAGTCTTGGGGATCATCAAGATGTGTTGTGGAGAAATTGAGACGAGCTTTGATGTTCTTTTTGCTCAGCAGTGGTTTTCTCCTTGGAACTCTGCCATGCAGGCCATTTTTGCCCAGTCTTTTCCTGATGGTGGAGGCATGAACGCTGACCTTAACTGAGGCAAGTGAGGCCTGCAGTTCTTTGGACGTTGTTGTGGGGTCTTTTGTGACCTCTTGGATGAGTCGTCGCTGCGCTCTTGGGGTAATTTTGGGCGGCCGGCCACTCCTGGGAAGGTTCACCACTGTTCCATGTCTTCGCCATTTGTGGATAATGGCTCTCACTGTGGTTCGCTGGATTCCCAAAGCTTTGGAAATGGCTTTATAACCCTTTCCAGACTGATAGATCTCAATTACTTTCTTTCTCAATTGTTCCTGAATTTCTGTGGACCTTACTGTGTCAAGCAGCTCCTATTTAAGTGATTCCTTGATTGTGAACAGGTGTGGCAATAATCAGGCCTGGGTGTGGCTAGAGAAATTGAACTCAGGTGTGGACAACCACAGTTATAGTATGTTTTAACAAGGGGGGTGTATATATTTTGTTTATGTCACATGGGGGAAGCACTGCTTTTCTTTTACTGTAACTGTAAGATCTCTGTCTGAGATCTGGGGAGAGCAAATAGAAGACATGACCCAAAAAAGATGGAATTTATGTGCAATGCAGAGGAGAGCACAACATTGTAAAAGAGAGAACGGAGGGAGTTATGATGAATAGTGAGGGAAATGGATTGGTATGACTCATTGTGTGAGTTGATGCAGACCGGGCACATTGTGTTCTGTCTTCAAAATGACCATATTTAGGCTGTGATGAGAGGATATCTCTGCCTTCTGTCATCTGCAGCTTCTTGACCATTTAAAGAATTTCACTGTAGGATATTTTGAGCCTGTCAGATATCATAACATTAAGTTTCATCAAAAAGTTATTTTGTGATTCCTTTCCTGCCTTTCTGACTGAATTGCCCAGTCAATGATTTCCTGTAGCACTTCCTACAAGAATAGGCCCTTTTTGGAATGTTCCAGTAGGAAAACACATAATGTAAATAGTGTAAATAATGCAATAAATGCTGACTAAATTCTACTTAGCTACTTCAGTTTCAGGCTTCTGGTATTGTGCATGCTGGCTCACTGTCACACTGTCATGGAGTGCTGGGACACTTGAAAAAGCAGAGACATTGTTAATGTGATTAGGATCACCGGTGATCTTTGTGCTGAGAAGGTCATATCGGCGTAAATTTGTGCCATTCAGGTGTGGGTCATACATCTAGATGGAGAGAGTGATAACATTGTATGAGGTTTTAAATAGACTTGCAATAGACCAAAAATATGGTCTACTCGGGGAGCTGCTGGTGGGAACATTGGTGTGTCTACCTCTTCTATGAAGGATTTATTTCTGAATGACTGTTGACCACCCACAACAGTGTTTTCAATCACGCTGGCTAATTAATTCTTTCATCAGGTTAAATTTGGGGGGAAAATTCTACGAAATTGTAGCGTTCACAGCATGAACACTTTTTCTGCCAACAACTTAGAGCCCTGGCTGTTACATTGATGTGGCCCTACATCTGTCAATGATGCAGAGGGCTTGCACTTACATATCTTGTCTTACACATACACTGTATAAAATATGGACGTAGTCTCCGTGACGTCACCTGAACTTCTGAAAAGCCTGAAATGAAACTCAAAGTGGGCAGTTCCCGTGGCTCCACCTGTCGCCATTTTGTCAGGGCCTGAAATGGGCAAGGATGTGGAGCATGGATAGAGCTGAAGGCAAGCTAAATGAATCCTATAGTCTATGCTCACCTCCTGTGACGGCAGCCCACCTGTCACTTATTCATGCAGAGCTTTAAGCCTGAATATAATTAAACGTCATACGTAATCCTATTGTGATGAGGGGGAACATAGCTGAGACCAAAACTGTTTTTTGTACCAAGCTGTAAACCTGTTTCATTCTGCTGTAAAGTTGGGCATTTTAACCAGGGGGGCTGACAATTGACTTCTTTTTGGAGCCACGATGAACTGGAACTTCAATAAAACTATTAGCTTCATTTTTCAGGACCAGAGGTTGCCGCTTGTTTATACCACTATTTAGAACAAATTTTTTTTAAACTAAATTGTGTGCATTTACTCAGCAACAACCTTTTTCTGTCCTTGCTCCAGTCCTTACCAGAAACCCACATCCCCAACTACGCCGGCAGCCTTCATCTGAAGAAGTCCCTGGTGCAAGCACTCTATAGAGTCATCCAGGACCCCAACAATGAGGTGAGAGGGCACCGAGGGTGCACACTTAGAGAGAGTCCCAAGTATAGTTGTTTTTAGCTCTGTGTTGTGACTCATATGACGTAGTCTCAGTTGGCAGTGAGCAAGAACTTGACAAACGACTGTGTCTGTGAGTTACACATGCACACTAAAACTGAATATCTGGGAGAATGTGATGGACGGCACACAGTGTGTTCTCCACACACACACACACACACACTCACACAGACACACACACACACACACACACCCCTCTGTTCACAAATTAAAATTTGTAAACAGAGGTGTATTAAAATGTATTAGGTGTGCTGCAACACAAAAGCACCTCACTATTTCTTTAATGTCTCCTATACCAGCATGGCCAAACCAGTATTTTTCTCTAAAAGACCTAATGAGACAATTTCTGAGCAAAGGCCCGAGGCACTCAATAAGACACAACTTTTTCATGGTCAAATTTGGGTGTCAAGCAAGCAGGGATCTAAATTCCATTAGTGTTCTCAATCTGGCTGCACAATCCCATTAATGGTCAGATAAGTTGTGTGTGTGTGTGTGTGTGGAAAGTGCGCTTGACTGTTCCATGTTTTCTTTGCTGATGACATCAAGGGCCTTGCCAAGTTCATTAATGAGTTGCCCTCTATTTCATGGTCAGCCACAGTCCAACACACACACAAACAGACAGTAATGCTGTGTGGGCACTCACTTCACTGACCCCTGAACAGTATAAAAACATTCGCTCAGCTGGCTCCCCTGAGAGTACATCTGACCAGACTTCCATTGTAGTGATTTATCCCCTCTGCTCCTACACACCTCCCACTCTTGATCTACAGCAAAACTTTCCCTCCATCTGTCCATCCCACAGTGGTATAGTCAGGATAACATTCATTAATGTGTAGATTTGAAATAGGAGCTGGGAATTAAAGATACTTTCTGAATGTATTTCTAATGGCTATCATTGAGGTTTTAGCTGATAATATCTCCTCTTCCATCTTGACCTGTACTTATTTGGGAATTTTTCTGTCACCACAGACATGTTCTTGTTAATTTGTTGAATATTATATTTCTTCTCTAGGCTCTCAGACTTTTTACTTATTTGCATTTACTTGTATGCAGTTGCATTAACTTGTGCCCGCACCCATTCCACTCCAGCTGCTGGAGCCTGTGTGCCACCAACTCTTCGAGCTGTATCGTAGTTCTGATGACCGCCTGCGCCGCTTTACCCTGCAGTTCCTGCCTGAGCTGGTGTGGGTATATCTGCGCATCACAGCCAGCAGGGATCGCCAGAGCAACGGGTGCATTGAGGCCCTCCTCCTGGGCATCTATAACCTGGTGGGTTTCTGTAGTGGGGTGTGAGGGAGTACATGCAAGACCTTGCACACTATATACATGGGGAAATAAATTCTTAACATGTTAGCTGTGAGGCATTTTGCATTCCCTATTCAAAGTATATTCATGGTTACAAAGAGGAATGAAAAATAGCAACTGACAAGTGTCCTTTTATAGAAACTGTTGAGTCCCTACAGCTTTAGGGGATGTTGCCCTGTAACAGACCCTGACAGAGAATCACACCATTGTATCACCATCATTATGGTCACAGCCAACAGTGATGACACTAGTCTCCAAATTCCTTCAGTTGAACTCTTTAAACGCATGATGCGATAATTGGTGTGGCTGTTTCATTGCCACATCACTGAAGGTTGAAAGAGAAGGCCTTAACTATGTTCAGAACTCATCCACTTGCACATTATTCATTAGCAGCCTCAAAATCATACTTTCAGGACATCTAATAATTGCTTTACTGATCAATGTGGCAGATATATACTTTTCCTTGAATCATATCTGATGACATTAAAGGGAATCTACAGGAAAAAAACCCTAGGTAATGGATAGACCCAGGATAGATTGCATCACCAGGAAACACCCTTGGGGAAATGGGTTAAGAGCTGGAAATATCAATAGAAAGAGCTCCATGTCAGCCAGCACTAACGGTATATCCATGCATAATTTATACCTCTGTCTATACCACTACACACAGACACACAGGCACACACCATACATGCTCATAGACCTCTCTCTTATGGTCATTGAGCTCTGATTAAACAGGTTTGCTCTTAGCAGATATTCAGAGATCTACTGCTAGCCAGTGAAGGACAGGACATTGCCTGAACCGACAAGGAGAATGGGAGATAAAAGGGATAAAGCCTTTTTGGTACCACATTCCAAAACCTAGATAATGGATGCTTGGACCGTGGATGGATGAGCTGGTGATTCCTTTGTGTTCATTTAAAAAAAAAAAACATTTAAAAATCTATATTTAGAAAAGGGTTTAGTAAGTAAGTAAGTTAAATTTAAGGGATTTGCCTTGGTGGTTGGTGCACACACAAACGAACAAACATATTAAACATTAATATGAAACAATTAATTAATAATAAACCACATCTACCATAGATTATAAATATCAAACCAAGGATACATTCAAAGAAAACAAGATTATTTCTGTCTCTCAATCAGTTAATGCTCACATGGAGTAAAAAAACAATTTCTTTGATAACTCTTACACACCACTTGAATCCTCCTCAGCTGCACATAATTGGTTTACAGCAAAAAGTAAGTGCTTTCTGGCAAATAAAGAATGCTCAACTCAATATCTCTATGAATGTACTTCATTATTGATTTGACTGCGTTTGTGACTAGCAGACATAATCAGGCATAGCTTTTAAATGGCATCATTTTCAGGGACGCATTCATCTTTGTGGTATGTATCACAGTGTGAAATTGGAAATTAGTGGGGAGGGTACAGTGATATTTAATCTCCAGAGTCAATACAACATACCAACATGATGGTCTTCCACCTGCTTAACAGCATTAGGGACAGTGGATCACTGGACCATCGTCCAGCAGTTCTTAACGTATGCTGCAAACTGCTTTTCCCCAGTCCAGAGAGAAGGGCTAAACTGGGAGGGGTTATTCAGGTAGAATGCAGGTTTACTAACTCTCACTGTAAATGACACAGCCTTTCTGTCTGTTTCTCTCTCTCTCTTTGGTTTTGCAGGAGATCGTGGACAAAGACGGCAACAGCAAGCTCCTCTCCTTCACAATCCCATCTCTGTCCAAGCCATCGATATATCATGAGGTGGGGCTCCTGTCTGTACTATCAATCAATATTTTGAAGGTGTTTTTTTTCTACCACACCTCTCTTCTCAGTGTACTCTACTATTTACTTTCACTTTTTCATCTTTCTCCCTCTCTTTTTCTCTCTGTCGTTGCCGACTATTAGAACGTTATAGAGACTTATTTAAGTGGCTGTTTGGAAGATGACACCTCCTTACTGGTGCTACAGGAGGTCTATTTTCATTAACCTCCCTTCCAGGTCTTATCCATCTGTGTGTTTTAAGGTGTTTGTATGCGTCTGACATCAGAACTGGGGGCTCTTTTCACAGTTACCTCTGTCACTTTTTGTGTGAACGCTTTACAATGAATGTCTTTGAGGAAAGATTGTCCGACTCAGTGTGTCAGCTTTTCACCCTGTCTAAGAGTGTTGCCATTTTGTTTTGAGCATTCTAACACCTGATGTCTCTCTCTGCCAGAGACTTTAATTTTGAAAACCTCTAGCATAAAACGTTTGGGCTGGCCTTCAAGGACAAGCCAGGAATACATCTATAACTGTTTGCACTTATACGCAAACTTTTCTGATTCTGAATATTTAAAAAAATTAGAAAGATGTCTTAACTTTGGTTTTCAGTCCTCTTTTATTTAGTTTTAGTCACTCACTCTGTCCTGGTTTGTGCAATGCCTCCAACTTGACTGACTGCTAAAACAGGGCACAGTATTGACTATTGTGTTGAGCTGGAAGTCATTAGTCAACATTTACTAGGGGTAGAAAGAAGCAGTGTGTCTTGTAGTCCAGCTTTTTTTCCTGCTACTCAAAGCAGAGCAAAATGTGTACCGGGTATTTTCATACAGTATGATGGCACTCGGTGGGTGCTAGTGTGTGAGTGTTGATGAGACTATAGCGTGTGCTGAGGGTGATTTATCGTTGTAATTGCAAGCTTAAGAAGCTCTTCCCTCCATGCTGTGAGAATGAAGAAAACATGGGGGGGGGGGGTTTGTGTGTGCTTCCTAGGCTGTAGTACGGCTCCACACATCACAGGCTTTCAGCATTAGCATACACTCTAGTCTCTCTTTTAATCCATCCTCCCATGCTTCTCTGCTCAGGATCGCCCAAGATACTTAGGAAAGAATATCAATTAAATTTCGGGGTGACTTTTGCTCTGCTCGCCATCTGAATAAAGTAGCCTTGTGACATATTCTCAGTTGTACATAAATCATTTTTTTAGTCATTACCTGAGCCACTTCCTCTTTCTATTTTACCAATGAAAGAAAGCGAAGATTTAACATTATTTTGCTTATTGCCATACCAATCATATTTGCTAAGAACGTAACAAAAGGTACACATACAGTCAACTCTACATACCTTTTGCCAATAATTATAAAATATAATTACAAATCAAAAAAATCTATAGAAGCAGAATGTGGCAGGCTATACAAAGAAAAAAACAGGAAATTGTTTAGCAGAGGTAGTAAACTGTCTCATGTCCTGTTTAGTCAGTAGATGACGACCTAAACAAGTGTCTGACTCATTAAAGGTATCTCATGTGATATGTGAAATAGCGCCCTGACATGTTCCCTGCCAAAGGTTAATGTTTTATTTCAGTAAATTACCTTTTATCATGTTAGGTAAGGTGGCTCACTTCCACTATAAACACTGCAGGAAACCCTGACCTGTCAGTTTATGTGTGCAGAGGCCTTTTAAGAAAGTGGAGAGACTTAAATAGAAGCATGGATTAAGTAGTTAAAAGAAGGTAGGCCAGAACCTATGAGCCTAATGTTGCATGAAGGACTTTGTAGCAGATACAGGGAAAATTGCAAGACATATCCTCTAGTGGTGAAGTTCTACAGTAAGCAATTCATTGACTAAAATTGGGGGGAAAAAAATCCACAATTTGTAAACTGATAACTAAAATAAAAGAGGTGCTGTCAGTTAATCGACTCAGAGGTGAGAGTTTGGCAGAAGTTCAGTTGTAAAATCTGACCACTATGGCAGCAGGTTTCCATCTGAGCACAGCCTGGTTTGTCAATCAACGCTGAGCAGCTTATAATAATGTATACTTTATTAATCCCACAAGGGGAAATTTCAGTTCACACTGTGTTATTACACACAGGCCTGAATAACATACAAATGCTCAGTACCTATACATGCACTAATGGAGAGATGTCAGAGTGTGTGTACGCCCTGCTACAATTACAACATCATCGCTGCCAATTTACTAGTATGTTGTAATATCCACCATAGTGGACAAGTGTTTAATTAACTTTTGTTTTTCTTTTGTGTGTGTAGCCTTCTAGCCTGGGGTCCATGGCCCTGACAGAGGGGGCCCTCTGTCAACATGATCTGATCAGGGTGGTGTACAGCGGCCTCCACCCACAGAGAGAGACCTTCACAGCTCAGAACAGGTACCTCTTCGACTCCACCAGCTGTTAACAGAGGGAATAATCTGAGATGCAGCAACGTCACAAAAGAGATTAAATTGCAGCAGTTTAGAGACATTGTGCCAAGTCTACCAGACTGAATGATTTACCAGCAGGTTAAACCTTTTGTTGCATTTTGGATACAGAAGTGGCAGCGCTGTAGGCCGTTTGGCCTCAGTGAACAGGGGTGACACCTCCAGGCTATCGTAATTTTCTTGGATTTATTTATATGTTATGTTTTTTTCAACTTGCATCCTTCTCCATAAGAAAAAAGACCTTTTTAAGATGATCAGAGCAGAACCCTTGACTCTAAATCAGCCTCCTCTGGCCAGACTCAGCAGGCCTGAAAGCTTTTTTGGCTCTCCCAATTTCTCTGCTGCTGTGGATGAATGATAATCTTAGCATAGTAATGAAGCGTGCTGGAGTCTTGCCAGAAAATGCTCTGCTGTATGTTGCAGTGGACCATGTGCAGAGACAGAAACATAATCGTCTCTGATACTTCAGATGTGTAAGAGCAGCACAGATAACACTGGACGTCCTGCACGTTGTCTAGAGCAGCGTGGCCCTCAGTGTGATGAACATAGAGCGTCGTAAGAATGGTGAATGGTGTCAGCAGGGCCATGCCTCATAGATTATCTGAAAGCCCATTTGTGTGCCTGGGCCTGAGATAGCATTTATGAGAAGAAAGACTGAAGCTCCTGAGAGTCGCCGGCTCACTCCGACTGATACAACCAGGCCATTTACCTCCCCCTGCGCACAGTCAATTATGGCCCTTACACTCTAGGTCCTCCTCCTGGTTGTCTTCCATCTCACACAACACACACACATACACACTCAGAAATACATATGCACCAAATAGAGATAAACAATATTGATATTTTCACAAATATCTGATTTTGTTTTGCTATCATTTCAATACCATCATTTACCATTTCGCAATACCAGTGTTCTCTATGATGCCAGACAAACCCTGCTTCGGTCCCAATTGACCTCTACACAAGTTACTGTTGTCGAATATCTGCAGTCCGTCAAAGGTGTTGAGGTGATAAGACTACATCTCAACTCATATCATATTTATTTTGGCTTTACAATTTTAAACATCTCTGTTATTGCAGTTCTGCTACAGCAGGTAGAGTCTTGACAGCTCCATGCAATGTGCTGCGTCAAGTGAAAATGAGACCTGTGCTTTTTATTCACATTACATTTAAGCGGGCCTATTATTAGTTTTAAAAAGGCGCACTTTTTATTTACAGTTGAATCACACGCATAGATGATTATTATATACGTCGGATATAATTCTGATGTCAGTTCCACTTCTAATTACTGCTTTATTGGCAAATATTATACCTATAGTCTTTTATCAACTCCTACATTAGGCCAATGAGTTGGGACCAAGGGAGAACATGCTTGGACGTTGGTTCTGCATGCAATTAACAAATGTCCATAATCTTTCTGCCTTACGGTGCTGTGACCCATTTATTCTCCTGACAGCCTGCTCACCGTTGCACAAGCAATACGTCCATTTCCTTTCTGCTTTAGTTCTATTCAGTTTCTTTTGCACACAAATCAAACCATGACATGCAGACATGACACAGTGAAAAGCTGCTTTCCATGTTTTCCACACACCTGTGTTCCTGTGGCTGATTACCTTTATGCTTCCCCAAAGGCAATGCTCCACCCAGTGCTCAAACATAAAACTGCAGATGAATTGGCATAATCAACGTGCTATATAAAACAAAACAAAGTAATGTAATGGCTCTAACAATACCAATAAGCTATAGTCTCACACACTGCATTTGGCCTGATTCTACACAACTGACACGATGTGTTGAGAGTTTAAGGGTGATTAGTGCAGTATAATAGGCTGTGCATGTACGTATGTACAGTAGTTTACAGTGAACAAAACTGTTTGGGAAAGCAGTTTGCTTAACAGACTATTTACAGTTCAGAGTTCATAAATTGCTTGAGTAACTCTAAATAATTGTCCACAGCAAAGGTGTCACAGGAATTAGTGGGTAGAATATTAAACAAAAATGGACAAGTTTAGGTTTAGCTGAAATCAGATTATCAGTTTTCACATTTTTATAAGATATCATTCTTGGTGTTTTGTACAATAAATGAGTTAATTAGAACCTAATGAGAGTCTGTATTAAAATGCTTGATTTATTGTTTTCTGGTTGCAGGTTTGAAGTGCTGTGTTTCCTCATGCTCTGCTACAACTCTGCTGTGGTGTACATGCCCCTATCTTCCTATCAGTCAGTATGCAGAATGAGCTCTCGGTGAGGAAAACACATGTGAAAAGCATGCCTTTTTTTATGTGTCATTTATCACTCACAGCTGTGTCCTTTTTGTACCCAGTCAGTGATCACCCTCGCCTCTTTTACCATTCCTTTACTGAATCTAGCATTAAATCACCACCTTTACCGTGTAGCTATACAATGACCTCGATACGGACTGTCCTGGTTGCAGAAGGATTTGATACCATATTACCATTTGTTAGGGCTTAGTTGTCTGTGATTGGCCAAATAAAAGCATCCCTTTTGGATACCTGTCTGAGTCTTTCCGTCTGGGGTACACTGAGATGCCCTGGAGTTAGGAGAAAGAATCAATGTGGAATTCACAATATGAGGCTCTATAGTGGAGCTGCCGGCCGGTGATTGTCCTACCCCAGCACACAGACGGTTCACGATATGAAGGCTTCCCTACTGTGAGGGAGCAGACAGACGACGCCTGAAGCAAGTTCGGTCTAGACATACGGCAAACTGTGACTGAGGATTTCAGAGTTCAATGCTCACGAGAACAATGCTCACTGTTTGAATTTGGCCTCTATTTGTACCTTTTTGTCTAAATTTTCCTGAACTCTAAAAGTAGTTAAAATTGCTCCCCTTGCTCACTGTTTGATGTGTTTGCACTTTCTGTGTAATTTACTGGGGAAGTGACTGATTTAGTTCTTCTTCTCACCCATGCTCATATGATCTATGCTACCTCCCTTTGCAGCATGACTTTACTCACCTTAATTTCGTGTGTTCCCTCTTCAGGCTGTGCGTATGTGGCTTCCCCCGGCAGCAGGAGAAGCTTTGGAGGGAACCTTGCAACCGTGTGCTGTTGGACCCCGAGTTCATGGTGCAGATGTTGACTGCAGTTTATCACGCCATGTACGTACCTTTTTATAGTTGCTATAAAGAGTTGCTCATTTACACATCCAGCAGTGATTGAGCAATATTATACTTCATGTGGAGTTGCGTTGGTGGCCAGCTGGTGAATACAAGCCCAATATTCACTCTCTCTTGTTAGCTCTGTTTTTGGTCTAACTGCTGCAAGTAAGATCTGTCTCTGCTAAATCTTCCACTATGTTCACCAGCTAGGCACTCTGTGTCCTTCGGATGTTTGGTACTGAACAGCTACTGTACAAAAAAAAAAACGGACAGCTTAACAATGAGCTGAAACTCTCGATGAATCTCTGTAAAAGCAAGCGGAGCTGCAGACTGAGGTGATAATTCTAGCAACCTCTTTCAAATTGTCACATTGTTTTCACATCGTCATTTGATACATTTGTTATTAAAAAAAATACAAATTATAGCAGCTGCGTTAAGTGGCTTTCATCCATGGCCTTTCACATCACCATTCTTTATTGGAAGATTACTGAGGACACTGCATACCAGGTAACAGGTAATTGGTAGGAAGATAATCTTGTGTTGGTTGCTCACCTTAACAGATATCATGTACATGACGTCCTTACTTCAGCTACTGTATCAGTGTTTCTCATTTTATTATTGTTCTTCTGCAGGTCATCTTTACTGAGGGCAGTGTATCTTCTATTTTGCTGCGATATACTGCAGAAAATCTCCAACAGCATTTGCTAAAGACAGAAGCTCCCCACTGTACAGACTTTTATATTTAATAAATTGTTAAATCGGCGGTGCATTGTGGGAACAGGCGATTTCATGCCTTATGAGGAGGACAGTCGTTGCAAAGCTAATTGCTGCTTCACGATGATCGCTTATCCTCTGAGGTACATCCCCTGATACGGTAGTGACTGGAATCACCATTGTTGAGGATTGTGTAGCAAGAAGAGGGGCAAGAGAAGGAGTATGCATTCTGTCTCATTACCCCAACTAGGGTACATAGCATCAACTAGGAGATTGGAGCAGTCAGTGCCGCTTGGAAAAAAACAAACACAAGAAGGGCAGAAAAACATGAATCCACAGCTCCTCACATGTAGAGGGACCTAGGCACTGGTTGAGGACACTCTGGGATTTGGGTTAATATATTTGCTAATGCTACAATGCTGTAATACCACATAAAGTGAGGGAGAGTGGGGGAGACACACAGGGATATCGGAACAAATAGACACATTTTAGATTTTCTTCTAACAAGTCTGAATTGTATTTGGACCAGCCTTTACAACATCCGAGAGTCTGTTTTAACCTGCCCATTCATTCCATATTTTTCATCTTGAGCTTAAAGGAAACCCAAAGCATTTTTCCGTGGCTGTGTGATTATTCAGATCATAGAGAGCCCAGCTGTGCTGTTTTAATTCTTTTCTTTATTATTTTAATGTGTAATATATTTATTTCTTGTTGCTGTTCCTTTAATCCCTCTACGGGGTTGTGACATCACCCCATGCAAAGCTAAAGACATCCTTCATCCTCTTTTCGCAAAGAGTTTGAGGATGAACACAAAGATTTACCTATACATACACTTACATCCATCATTTACTCACACTATTTCCACATTATTTGAACACATTCAATTTACACAAATTACTGAGTCTAATAATTTCATAATTGCCAAATATGCATGGTGAAGTTCTTCTGTGTGCATTTTTGTTATTTATTTAAGGAATGTATGTATGTATGTATAATAATGTTCCTTTTAAAACACTTTACCTTTTGTTAAAGGCAATGTCTCCTTCCCTCCCTGACTGAAGCTGCAGGCATTACTAAATAACTAATTCTAGTTCATGGGAATGTGATGCAGACATCAAAGTATCTTCTCAGGCACTCCTATTTTCTCAAATAAGCTCACAACATGACGTTGTTAAATGCCAGTGTGCGTGCATTTGTGTTTTGTGATGTGTAGATACAATGGGGAGTGGGAGATGGGGCAGGAAGCCCTGGAGGACATTCTGTACAGAGCCCAGCTGGAGCTTTACTCCCAGCCTCTCTTGGTAAGAGCAACAGCATCATGTCTGTGAAGTTAATCCATGTTTCACATATGTCCGCTCAGGCTCTGCACAATAGTTAAAATCAGTAATGATGCAAAACCGGGGTCATAATCAGGCTTCAAATCTTGTAATACCTTCCTGGTTTTATCAGTGAACTGCTTATCAATCTGCATCTGTGTGTGTCTCATCTCCAGCTTGGGAACGCCATGAAGAACTCTCTGCCAGACAGGGCTCCCGATGAGCCGTGGGGGCGCAAGGTGCTCCAGGTGGAGGTGACACCCACCATTAGCCGCATTTCTATATCAGCCATCACCACCGCCTCCATACGACGCCACCGCTGGAAGAGAGAGGGTAAGACTGCACCAGCCCTGGCTCATGGCTGAAGCACACAGCAAAGAGAATCAGGAGAGATCTCAGTAGATGTGACAGCACAGTAGATCTATTACTATACTATTGTTTTTTTTTTTTTTTTTTGTGTGTGTCTTTTTTTTTGCCGTCGTTATTGATTCTAGGGTTGGTTGGAGTTGTGTTATGCAAGAAAAAGCCCCAGTGTTATAATTCAAGCTGTAAACTTACAAACTTTTTATCCAATCAGTGAAAGACCGCAAGAGGGAACTATTTGGTGAGAAAGTGAGTTTTCTGGTGGTTATCCTTAACAGTGAGAAGGAAATCTGTTTCTCTGTAAACCAGCCACACCATTAGCATTGTCCAGAGGGTGTTTCATGTCAGTTATTGTATGTAATTGTGGTCATTCAGTCTCTGTGTCGCAGTGCTTGTGCCACTCACTGCTCCTTATTAATCTGTTTTTGCTTGTCTTGTCTATCAAGTGTGTACAGTGCTTTCTATCACCAGTTCAATTTATGGTTTGCGGTTTAAGAGAAACTCACGACAAAATGGTGCCTGTAGATTCTACTGACTCCATTTTAGCCACTAGATGGGTGACTAATGGGGCAGCTCCCTTTTTAAAATAACATTGCGTTCATTTTGTAAATCAAAAAATGAATTTACAGACAGCTGTTAGGCCTGCTGTGCCCATGATGAGGCCCAAATCAGTTGACTCTTGCTCCCACTAAAGAAACACGTTTCCCGTCTGTGTTGTTGACTCCCAGATTGTTTTGACTACTCAACCGGTGCAGACTTGAGCCTCATCGTCAATCCTCCTAGCCTCGCCCAGCACCACCACACTCCCTGGGACCCCGCAGCCAAAGAGGAGAGAGAAGGGCGGCCTCACAGCCACCACAGCAGCAGCAGCAGCAGCATCATCCCCCCCATCACATTTGAGGGTATGGGTCAGGGCGGACACTCAGAGCAGAGAGGGTCTCAGGAGGAGGTGCCTCTTTTGATCTGTATACACTCAACCCTCCTCCCTCTCCTCTACCCCTCCTCAACTTCAGGGGGTTCACACTGCTGTTCCCATTTTGGCTGCCTCTTAAATTCCCCAGAGTATACTAACTTATCCTGTCAATAAGACCCTCAGCCACCACCACTGTTTTTCGTCTCATCCGAGAATGGAAGAGCCGCCTATTCTGGGTTTGAAGGAAGTGTGGCTAGTGGCCATTTTGCATGGGCCTGTCATCATGTCATATCCTCTCTTTTTCCTCATGTCTCCAACGTACTTTAGACTGCTGCCCTTGTCACTCACTGAGCATGTTCAGTGCCCAGCCTGCAGCTTGACCTTTTACTCTGGGCTTTCTCAACTCTCCATGTCTGATAAAAGGTTTTATTTTTCTGTAGTTTTAAAAAATAAATTATGTAGCTCAGAAAAATGCATACATTTTTCAAAACTGGCACAGAGCAACAGACATTCTGTTTCTGTTGACAGCATCACAAGTTTTCGGTCACTCAGGCCAAGCCACCAACCATCTGCTGCTGCCGTTCTGCAGGAAGAGGCCTTCCATTTTGTGTCTTAGTCCAGCAGCTTTATTGAATGCTAATTTTGTATTCTGCAACATTTCTTTTCCTCAGCTCAGTGAGTGCCAGCACAGCATCATGCATGCGCACGCTATGGCAAACACGAAACCCTGGAACAGTAACCTTTGATGACTTTCAATGACAAAGCCAAGTGAGCACACTGAATATTGTCATGGTTTTCAAATCCCAATACTTTTAACTGGAAAGGCTACTTCACCGCCAGGGAGTTATACGGCCCATTCTGTCTCGTTGAATGTGTGTCCATTTCCATCTGTGGTTGCTGCATTTTTTTCAAATCTTGAAACATCATTCAGATCCTTTTGTCATGACTGAAGATTGGCTCATTCCCTGCTTTATCAGTCCGAGTGCCACCCCGTCTTCTTGCCATGATTGTTGATTTAACATGGTGCAGCTGTGGTGAAAGAATCCCCAAAGAAATCTGCCACCCAGTTAGGAGAGAACTGTGATCATTGAAAGACAGTTGATCACTCAGTGTCTGTTAATTTAGTTAACATTCCGTTGCAGAAAGAAATATCTTAACACATGACCTTTTAGTTTTGGAATATTGGAACTTACCATACTGATGGCTTTGCATGTTTAATCCTGTAAACTACAAATTGCATTTACTTTGTGTCGCAACCATTTTAAACGGTACAGCATACATATTTTGATTATCAGTACTTGATTAATCCCTCCTGGGGAAAATATAATAGATTTCCCTTCCTTCTTGGAAGCCATCGATTTACATTCATTTCCCTTCACAGTGAAAATAAACGTGCAGAATCAAGCTATCTACTCTAATAGTCAATATTTCATCACTTTATTTTTTGTTCTGCCATTGAGAGAAAAAAGGGACCGTTTTAAATTGTTAAGGATGCTTAGATCTTAGATTTGGTTAATTTGGCTGCCAAACATGTTTTTAATACTAGATATTACAAAGAACAACACAGTGGAGATGCTGTTTTGTCTTTTATTAAATTAAAATGTAGCCATGATAATGTAGGCATTTTAACTTAAATATTTTATTATTATTTTATATTAAGTTTTCAGGAAATCTACTTCCCTACATGTGGACAGTGTTTGCCAACATCAGGAACACCTTCTTTGTGTTACATCACTGCCAGATCCAAATAGCGCTTCCTTCTTTGTTTTGTTATTACACAACTTACATTATCCTTTTTGCATGATCCATTCATGTGATTTCAGTGTTTTTTATTTCCTAAAAATTATTTTTGCATGTCACAGTGTCCTCAAATGCACCCTCAAGGATGAGTTTTAAAAAGTGGTCCCTGCTCCACAGTTGCATTAGCACACAACAAAGTAACATATTAAAAATGAAGGCAAAGAAACATTACCGTAGTGTATTATCCGTCCATAGTCCGTCTAATGACCGGAAACCAATAGCAAGCATATGAATGTGTTGCACAAACAAACATAAGCTGATTGTAGTCTAAAGGCTAAAACATAGAAAAACACTGTTGTGTTTGTTAATTGCAAAGCTCTGAAGAACTTTTAGCTCTTCATCTGAGATTGGACTGACTTGTAATGGCTTGCAGACTGGCCCATTCTGCCCTGTGGACTGTCAGCTATAACTGCAGTACTATTGATCTGATAAGATGTACGTATGTACCCGCCTCGGTGCTCTCCACAGAGTGGCAGGCTCAAGTCTCGGCTGGCCAACCGTCTGACAGCTGGGTTACTGCTGCAAGAGAAATGAGGGATGGGGCAGGAGAGCATGCGTCTTCTCCTCATGTTATATGTGCATGTCAGTCCAGACCTTTTCTTCTCGATTTCTCCATTTCTTTACTGGTGCTGCCTGTGATTCCCTGTTGTCAAATTTTGCTTGTCCCAACGATGCATGACGAAGACAGACAGCTGATCCTCTGTCTCTTCTGTTTAACAGGCTTTACCCTGCATACTGTATGTCAATAATGTGCTTTTTTTCTAACTCAACATATCATATTTTTCCCTTTCAGCTTTCAAAGGAGTTCATAGATGGATTATTAAATGTTTATTTGTTTAGATGTCTTCATGTCAGTGGTGTGCCTGTTCCATCAACTTATCACTTGATAACAATTAATATATATGGATTATGACATATTTTGCTAGACCAGCTCTGCTCTCTTATCTGGCAGGTTATTGAATTCAAACTTTAGTCAACATAACCTTTATTGTCTGACCTTGCTTACTTTTCTGTTTGTCTATCATGTTTTCGTTCTGTCTGTTCGTGTATGTTCATGTTCAGATGCTGATGGTATGAGTGGCGGAGAAGATTCCTTCAATGTCAACGACCCAGACGAGGGTTTCTCCTCCGGGGCGTCTAACAGCAGCCAGCCCAGCGGAACCAAGGCGGGCAGCAGTGTGGGGCCGAGGGGTGGGAGCCTGAACAGCAGCAGCAGCAGCATCAAGAAAGCCATCACGGCCCGGCTGTCTCGGGACAAGGAGAGAGAGCGGAGAAGGAACGGGAGAGGGAGAGAGAGCGGCAGAGGGAAGCAGAGAAACAGGCAGAATTGTCAGCGGATCACCAGGCTGTAGTGATGAGGCAACACCAGAGGCGGCAATCGCCTCCAGCCAGCATCACATTGGATGCCATCCAGCTGAGCCCCATAAAGAAGCACCTGAGCTTCCCTGTGGGGCCCATGCTGTTGCGGACTGGCAGCACCTCCTCCAGCAAGTCCTTTGACTGCATGAATTTCAACCTGAATGGAGGCGATGATGAGCGAGAGAAGGTGGCAGGGCGCTCTGACAAGGAAGGAGGGCTTCCAGCAGGTGGCTCCCACCGCCACTCCACCATTAGCCTGAAGGAGGAGCACCTCATCAGGCCAGAGGACGCCCAGGACCTCCTGTCTCCTGGAGCTCCTCTTACCAGGCAGTCCCGCTCCCCTAGTTTCAACATGCAGATCATATCACAGGTCTAACTACAGTGCAGGACATGGTATATACACACACACACACACACACACACACACACACAAAAACAAACACAATACCTGTTCATAACACTCATCCTCATGCAGTTTTTCTCTGCAACTCTTTACAACCCTATTATGACAATTTCTGTGGTTGTGGTTGGTATGTGTGTGCTAAATAGTTGTCTCCACCCTTTTAACAGCCATTACAATTGTGACCTGCAGTCGTTGCTGGTGGGTTTAGCCTTACTGAAAATGGAGTAAGTGATGACTGCCCATTGCTGTTACTACAGTCCAGCATGTCACTGCATCCTCCCGTTTAACCAAGCTGACCATTCCACACAAACTCGTCAAAAGAAGGAAGTGTTGAACAAAAACTCATAAGGATGCCATGCTAGATATATATATATATATATATATATATATATATATATATATATATATATATATATATATATATATATATATATATATATATATATATATATATATATATATATATATATATATATATATATATATATATATATATATATATATATATATATATATATATATAATCTCATGACATTTCAGATTTTTTTGAGTTCATGACTGAATCAGTCAGCAATGAAAATCAGCAATAACACTTATCGTCACTCATGTAGAGAAGAGTGGGGATTATTGCTCTTTGTCTTCATTCCTTTCATTCCCCGGGCTCACGTGCAATCGTTCTTGCTGATTATCTTCCTTGTTAATTGTTGTTTTTAAAGTAGGCATGAATGGGTTTTAAATGAATAAAATTATTTAAAAAAAAAAAAATTTTATTACTAAATCACAATCCAAATAAGGTAGCTTTGCTCTTCCCTTGTTTGACAGTTATTTGGCAAAAATCAGACAGATCCAAGAGATATTAATTATGCTTCAGCCCACAAACTTCCTTTTATTCTGTAATTATAATATTCTCATTTGATCTATATAATCAGACTTTTAAGATTGTTGTCAAACCAAACTGGAATGGGGTAAGGGTTTTTCTTGCCCCAAGCTTTTAACTGGACAAATCTTAAGAAATCAGTACTGTGCAGCTATAAGAGAAATGAATTAATCTTGTGACTTCAAATCTGAAGCTGAATCTTCTGGAAGATGCGGATGAAAACACTATTGACAGTGCAGCTTTGGGTCTGAAGCTAACAGGTAATGACTGTATTTTAAATTAAATTGTTATTATGGATCAAACCATTTAATGGGTCCTTCATCTCACCGCAGTTGTCAGTGTGTTTGTCATGCTCTGGCTTGTGTGGTGTCATGTCTGAGCGGGTGACATACTGCCCTCTGGAGGCTTGTATGAGTCACAGCGCTTTCAGCAGTCACCGCGACGATGGTCTTGTGTTTTGCATTCTGATTGGATGCTCATGAAACATTTTGTTCTACCTCATTGTGTGTTCACCCTACCACTCAGACACCAGTCTCCCAATCAGATGCAGGATATAAAGAACCTATTAGGTTTTAAACTGCGAGAGTAAATAAATAGTGGGGACCAAACTGGTTTCACACTGCAACTGTAATGACACTGTAAAATCTGTGTGTCCACGTGAGGAGTTTTGACAATATCTCGGCCTTGCATTTCAGTTTAATCACACCATGCGCAAAACCTAGCTGCAAAACAAGAACACAACTGTCTTCAGGGTTTCTGTCTTCTATAAAATAACCACATCAGGATTAACCTGATTATTTGAATTCCTAGAAATGTCCTGCTGATCTTTTTTCTTTTTAATGTAATTTTTGAAGTGCAATTTTTTTTTTTTTTTTTTTTATCCTCATGTGCATGAAGTTGGATCTTCTCTGCTGTTAAATGCCTGCATCTGCCTGCACAGTGCTAGCTAGCCTTCTGTAGTGCTCCCTGCCTAGGCTGAGTGATTTAAACATGGCGTGCTTGTCTGCATGTTTAGTGCCCTGCAAAGCACTGCTGTTTCAGATGAGTGAAACAGCCAGCGAACCAAACCCAAGTCTCGTCCTCATCTTTGCCAGATGTGCCAATACACATCCTCTCGTTAAGGAAATTTAAGTTTTGCTTGGATGTCTTAAGTTAAAATGACTATTTTGTTCCGTTTACTGGTCTTATTTTATAGTTAAGGGACAAAAAAGGGATGTGTGGACTTATGGCTCATTGTGCCCTTAGATGCAGCTTCACCTATTTTGACATGAATAATCGTTTCACTCATCACAGGTGTGTGCGACACACTGTACTTTCATCACTATTTGCTGTCAGCTGTTGCATTTCCCATGTCTTGCTCAAGTGCTTATTTAAAATAAGGATGAATGATTAATGTATATAGACAAGTCAGTTCAGTCCGCAGTGAAAATCCCACACACTCGTGCTCCCACTGTGCTGGAAACCTTCACAGCTGCTGGTCCTGAGTGAGTCCTGTGTGCGCTTTAGCCTTAAACATTTCAGGCCAAAAAGCCTTGATCGTCAGCTCTTTGGGCTCACATGCTCTTCCTTGACGGGGCTGTGTAAGAAGAAGAGGAGACAAGTGCAGCTACAGTTCACATTCTCACCTGGTCTGTTTGCTATCATCCCTGTGCTGTGTGGCTCACGAGCCGTGTCCCCATTTGCTGTATTTTACCGTGAGTTGAGTGGCACTTTTTTGCTGTTTTTATAACTGGTGATGTGTTCATGTCATTGATACGAGTGCCCCTGACCAATGTTACCAGCAGCTATGTTGGTTCTATAGGTTGACTTATAGTAACGGATAGACAAATATTCCTCAGTGTCTGATTTGCATGTTATCAGGGTGGGAAATGAACACCAACCAGTAAATGTTGATAAAACTGGACTGTGGATGAAAATATACTATTTAATGTGGTAGAATAATGAGCACTGAAATCCACATAAGGTCCACTTACATTTCAAAAAAGGTTTACTTGGTCAATGTGTACTTGGTCAGCCACTGTCGCTGGTGGACAAAGTTCATTTCCTGTCCTGCATGTGATAACTGTGGGCTTTGTTTTCATAGAGTATAATGCACTTTATTCCATCCACCTCTTTCCTCAAGATAGTTATTGAAATGATATATGTGCAAATGTGTATACACTCAATGCAGGGTTGTAGTCTCTTTAAAGTAGTACTTCTATGTGATGTCACATCCAACACAATGCTATTTTTGTTAAAGTCTAAGGGTACAGCCGTTTATTATTTTTTTATTTTCCAAAACCAAAAACAAAATATTAAGGGGTCTGGAAGGTCTCAGGAGTTTATTTAAAAAATAAAATTAAAAAAAAAAATGGCAGCACCAAAATTTCTGTTCTTGAAGTCAGAATTGATTCTATGCAACATTTTTTTTTTTTTTTCCCCTTTTTTTGTTTTTGGGGTTATCGACTTTCATTGATCTGTGTCGGGTGAGACGAGCAGATGCATTTAGGATCATTGTTAAGGTGCAAGTGCACAATAGCTTCCTCATTCAGTGATTTACAGTGAGGGACTTCTCTCGTGTGGGTGAAGAAAACCATCCAATTGTCATCCGACTGAGCTCACAAAGAGAATGCCGCACCGGGACTTTTGGTGCATGCTGGGCCCTTTTGTCAGTTTGCTGCTCTGTGGCTCAAAGACGTCAGTTGGTGTATGAGAGATAGACAGATTATGAATGATGAATCTAACCTAGATGCTCTGAGGAAAGCTGCTGGATGATGTGATAACACTGTACTATTGATGTTATATAAATGGAGAAAAAGACTTATTTTAAATCTTGTAAATAAAAAATGTACAAAGGTGAAAGCAAGATAAATATAACGAACTGAAGCTCAGTCTGAGATGTAGAGAGAAATTAATCAGTATATTGTTGAATAAATATTGTGCCGTAAGGGATATTTGAGTGTCTGTCTACTTTGTATGTGCAAGGGGTAAAATATGATAGAGCTCACAGTGATTCACCATACAACTGCTCAGTCATTAAGATCATTTCACAAATATCTACAGTACAGTTTGTTTTATTAAACTACTGTTTTACTAGGTGAGATTTATCCAAAATTCCAAAGGGTCGACAGAATTCACAAACAAGCCAATGTTTTCTCAACCTAAAACTTTTGCAAGGCGGTGTATCCGTGTCACATTCTCATTAGGGGCTGAGCCCCTCTAAAGGTTTGATCCTAGAATCACCCCTGTTTTATAGTCAAACATTTTTAACAAACAGGTTTTGTGAAATTTCCCCTCAAATTCATATTTATTTTAAGTTAATGTTTTCCACACCTATGTCAAAATCACAATATAAAATCTGAGAAAAGCAGACTGAAATACTTGACTGCAAAAATGCAGCTTGTGATTGTGGCTGTGATCAGTGATAATGTGCTGACACCCAGTGGTGGTAATTCACAACAACAGTGAATGAAGGAAAATCATTTGAACCTGAAAATGTATTTCACATAACGCTTCTTAATAAAACTATTTCACATCCCATATTTGCCACTTGATCAGCAATCAACGTTTGAATATCTGATTCTTCCAAAAAAGGAAAAAAAGACACTTATTTGAATAATTTCTATGATTACAGAGACTGAGATTTGAATTTCTGTTCTATTGTGTTAGATGTGTTTTGCCACACGTGTTGAGCTCAAAACCTGAAAGCTGCACTTAACCTCAAACGTCTAGAAACAGGGGCCACAGCTGCAGCTGATTACCTACTGTACACATCTAAACCCCACATTACCTGGTGGGCCCCACACATACATAGCCTGTAGTCTATGGCCATTATTATGTCTATGGCCTCACACCCTGACCCCTTTTGCTGTTACACATAGCATACTTCTACCAGGGCCTTATTAAACGTAATAGAGCAAAACAAAGACTTAATAAAGACTCAAATCGCGCACTTCCGTAAGTGCACTAACAGAAGTGCACTTTGTACACTACGTACTTACTAGCATAGTGCGTAAAATTTGACTGGGGAGTGTTGTCTCAAATCGCGCACTTCATTGATGGACTTACCGGAAATGACGATCACAACAGCTCATTCCTCCTCCTTCTGTGAAATTGTGATTTGCACCCAGACAGAGAGCATTCCCGCCACCTATTATCGCCCGCGAAAAATACATTTCTGCTTTGTTCATCAAGATGAATGTGGTAGTGTTTACTGTTGCCTGTATCTGCCCTCTTTTTTTTCGCGAGAATGATAGGATTGCGACGCCGCCTTCGTTTCATCCGCCTCCTTTTAACAGAAAATATACCGGTATGTTGATATTCATACTTTTGCTCTTAAATATTTTTTTTAAAACACCCAAAACTAGCCATTATGAGTTATTTCAGCAAAAGTGGAGCAATTCAAATTGTGTCCAACTGACCTGTTAACTTAAAGAATATGTTTTATTACCATTATTATTATAATTAATAATTAATTCCATTTGTTCTGCTTGTTATACTGATGTATTTGCTTTGAGCTGCTGTAGTACAGATATTTCCCCTGTGTGGATTTAACATTTTAGAAGCTGGAACTAGTGACTTTGGGTTATTTTTGCTTGATAAATGACTTAATTATTAATCTATTAATTACAGTGACAATACAAGAGTAAAAGCAGAGGCAACCCAATAGACATTTAAATAGATCCTATTTTTTTTTTTTATTCATTTTTCATTTCATGAATGCTTGCTTAGTCATGCAAAGTGCAGTGCTAAAGATAACATTAAACACATTCAGTACAGTTTTATTGTAAAAGACGGTCCTGTGTTACTTCTACAGGCTCCAGACCCCAGGCAATACTGCCAGGTTAACAATACGGTGCCATTGCTGCCACTGTATTTTGACGGGGAAAGCAATATGAGGGTGGACTTCAGACGCTCTAGAGGATCCTTCCACGGTCTGATGGCCATCCTCGGCATGGGGTGTGACCATAGCTGGGGACCCATCATTGAGGCCCTCGTCTTCCTCTTTTGGCTGGCCAGTGGTACCTCCTACCGCGTTGTAGCCAGGGTATTTGCCATGCCCCGGGCCCCTGTGCATCGTGCTGTCCACAACCAGCAGGAAAGTGCTCTCTCTCCTCCCCCAGGTCGTTCGTCTTCCGACAGAAGAGGACTTTCCTCATATTGGTGCAGGCTTTGCACGGTTGGCCAGGTCAGCAGCCTTCCACAGGGTTGTGGGCAGCATTGATGGCTGCCACGTCCGTGTGACGCTCCCAGCAGAGGACGCAGCCTGTTACTTGAACAGAAAGATTTTTTTATTCTGTTCAATTTCAGGCTGTGTGTGACCACACAGCAAAGTTCATAGACGTTTTCATTGGTTTCCCTGGGTCGGCTCATGATGCGAGAGTTTTAAAGCACAGCCCCCTGTACTACCAGCAAAGGTACCCTCCTCCTGGTTTCTGCATTATCGGGGATGGTGGCTACCCCTGCCTCAGGCAACCCATCTCCCTCATGACTCCCTATAGGCAGCCTGTCCACAACCAACTCCAGGTCCGCTTCAACAGTCACCTGTCTAGAGCGAGGTGTGTTGTGGAGAGGGCCTTTGGCATCCTGAAGACCAGATGGAGGTCCATATTTTTGAAGGCGCTGGAGGTGGATGTCCTCTATGTCCCTGAGGTAATTGCCTGCTGCACAGTCTTGCACAACATCTGCCTGACCAATGGGGACCTGCTGGAGCTAGAAGCTGATGTGGAGGGAGGACCATCCTCAACCAGCTCCTCAAGGCGCCATCTGTGGAGCAGAGGACAGGCAAAGGATGGCCACGATGGACCTTGTGCCTGACCACAATTATGCTTAAGTGTGATTATTATAAATGTATTGTTGTTCTGCAGTTGTTGTTGTAGTTGTTGATTATTTTAAATATATTGTTGCTCTGCTGTTTGTGTTCATTTGTGTATTATAATCTGTTTAAAAAAACATTTAAGCAATCCAAATGCATTCACAAATTTTTCAAGCACAGACAAAAAACGCTCCTCCCTCATGACTACCTCCCTGTCTCTACTCTCCTCTCTCTCCCTCACCTCCCTCTCTCTCCTATCATCCCTCTCCCTTATTTCTTTGTTTCCCTCTTAACTGCCTCCCGATGCCGCCTCTCCTCTCTCTTTCTTGACTTTTCCTGCATTTTCACCATGTCTCTCTCAAAACTGTCATCTTTTTCTTGGAGGTCTTTGAGGGCCTGTACGGCATCCA
The DNA here is from genome assembly GCA_013375575.1 of Percina caprodes. Lineage (NCBI taxonomy): Eukaryota > Metazoa > Chordata > Actinopteri > Perciformes > Percidae > Percina > Percina caprodes. The sequence continues at coordinate 291,984 of JABXJD010000506.1, read as the reverse complement.
TCCTCCTCCGTTTCGGAGTGGATGTCGCACAGGCCGTGGCTAGGTCCCTCTCTGGGGTCACCACTGAGGGGGGCTTGACAACCGCCACGTCCTGGCAAGATGAGGCGATGAGGACAGGCGGTGTAACTGATGGCCTGCCCCCAATTGCCTCATCCATCAGAGGATACAACTTCCAGGACGCAGCGGTTGCCTCACCCCCCTCAGTGCTGACCCCAGTTCTGGGGCACTTCAGATCCTGCAGACAACGGAAAACACTCCAGTTTACTCCAGTTTTTTTTTCAACTACAATTGAATGTTCCCAGCCATGGGGCTGATTAACTCACAATGATTTTCACAGTTAACCAACCCTGTATTTTTGTTTGAGGTTTTCCCATTTTTCTTCAGAAAAACAGGGGTACCCTGGCCTGCAGCCCTCGACTCTCAATGTACGTCCTAACAAAAATAAAATTTTTATGTAGCTAGCAATGTAAAATATAGGTCTACAGATTAATATATAACTATTGCAATATATGATATACATTTACTTACCCGTATCCATTCAGGGCAGCATTGCGCTTGCCTGTGAAGCTGGAGGCATTCAGTGTCCTCCACTGAATGAGGGACCTCGTGTCCTCGTCTGTCCCTAACTATTATATAAATCAGATCAGGGCAGAAACAGCACTGTTAATATACATTAACGTACTTTAATATTGCTGCTAACGCTTGTAGCTTTGTGTAGCTATATTTACAAAATCATACATCTAACGCTGAAATCTTCTACAGTGGGACGATAATTTCACACAATAAACAACAATATACTACAACACATGTAACGTTAGCTTATAAATTATTTGCCGTGTATGGTTAAACTGTTCCGCTGTTAGGGTTAGCTAAGGTCAAGGAAACACTTTGAATCATATCGGCAGAAAACATCCTGTTGTCAGCAGAGAGATAACTGCTATAAACATGCTGATGTTACAAGCAGGTATAACCATACAACGTTCGTTTAGCGTGTTAGCACTAAACATGAACTGTAGAAAATAGTTTTATACTAGCGTTATATGGTTTTAAACTGTCTGACGAAACACAAAGTAACCTTGACAACCATGACAGTGTTTAAACAGATAATAAACCATAGAAATACAATGCAATAAACCTTGCTGTGAGGGTTTTTTGTAAAGTTTCCAGGTCATGAATTAGCTAACTTTTCCTAGGCATTTACCAGGCTAAATGTAATCTATCAATCTACTGTTGGACTCCATAACTATTAAAATCAGAAACTGTGATAGTTTTAATGAATGACAAACACACGCACGTAATCACTACTCAGAGCCAATCAAAGCTCCATTCAGTAACAAGATCCCTAGTTAAATACTCTGGACTGGAGGTGTCACCCATAAACTTTAAAATCACCTAGCAACACGGGCTGTAACGTCTGGCAAGGAACATGAAACAACGCTCTTCCACACGCCTTAAAGTGTGTTTTGTTATTACACCAGAAATGACTTAATGCTGTGGTTCATCCAAGTGAACTGAGGTTCTGGAGGCACCTAAAAGGTAATGTTAACTATGATAAATGATACCTTAAATGTTGATTTTGTTTTTATGTTTGTGAGTAAGCTTTCTTCCCTTCCACCTGCGGTCTGAAATCCCTAACTGAAATACATACAGGCGTGTGTGTATGAACCACTCTCAGACCTGTGAATCAAAAACTTATTTTTTTAAATATACAGTATATTACAATCCTTTGATTTGGTGGTCATGTAACGCCTGAGTGGATGGCAGATTATCTTGATGGGAGGAGATTGTTTTGAGAGGTGGAGCCATTTCACAGTGCAACATAACAAGGCAATAACAGCCTCTCTGTCCAGTTGAGATCATTAAGGATTTGGTGCCTTTGATCTGATGGCCAAATCAACAGGTAAGTGTGTGCACTTTAATGTGGTATTGATTCTGAATTTAAAAATCCATTTGTTGGAGTTGAGAGTTTCCTGCTATTCCCAGGAGCCTCAATGGAGGAAGTTGAGATCATGCAGGTCATATGTGTATGGCAGCAAGATAAAAGAATATGTCATACCAAAGTCCTGCAAGGCTCTGCAGGTTTTATAGATCAGAGCCCATAACTGACAGGATGCAAACTGGCACTTATCTCTTCAGACTTCCTCCACAAGAAGCACTTCTTCCAACCATAGGGTTTTAACTCAACTTATTTTTTTACTTACTTAGAAATGCTGCCTATACTGGAGAATAAGGTTCACCCGCAGGAAATAAGGAAGGAGCTGCGGCAATACCAACTGAAACTAAATGAAGGGATTACTCATATTAAAAAGGTGAGTGTTTGCATGTCACACTACTTTTTACTTGGTATCAAACAATGCTATATAAATTAAATTTATTATTATTATTATTATTATTATTATTATTATTATTATTATGGAGAACAGTCCCTGTCAGTGTTCATCATTATCATTATTATCATTATTATTGATGCATTAATATCTAAGCAGCACTTACAGTAACTTACGTATTTCATGAACTGATAATGTTGTGTTTTTAAAATCTTCATCTGGAAAGTAACTATCGCAGTTAAATTAATGTAGATTGTAAGTTAACGATATACCCAGTTAAAATGTAGTAGAAGTTTAAAATAACATAAAATTGAAAGATTAGACAAAGTGCCTAATAAATCCACTTACTGCAAGTACAGTCCTTGAGTAAATTTACTTGGTTACTTTACACAAATGGATACTTTTGTCAGTTTGTTAAAAACTTCTACTATATCCCTTGCTAACAAGTACAACAAATACTTTATTTTGTATGTGATTAATCATTTACAAACCACACAATATAATAATAATAATAATAACAATAATAATAATAATTATTATTATTATTATTATTATTATTATTATTATTATTATTATTTGGCATTTAATTAATCCACTCTCAGTAATGCAGTTATCTATTGATCCTGTTGCCCGGCTACATTCTTTCCTGTAGGTGGAAAGGTCTAGTCAACAGTCAGTTAAGCTTTAGTGCAACTCTGACATCACTGATGCAGTGCTGTGAGTGTGAACCAACACCCACAGCACAGGCTGCTGGCCTGCTGGAGGCTCATGCAGTCAGCTAGCCTGAGGCAGATCTGTGCATCGTAACTTCCCCATGTTGCATTTAGGATGGGGGAAGCTGAGTTAGAGTCATGGCTGGTTCATACTATGGCGATCAGTGCAGCCAAATCCGCTAATTGTCTGTCTCTCTCCACTTCTTTGCAGTGCTGTGCCTTTGCCTCCTGGACTAAGGAGAACATCTACAAGAAGGAATGCTGCTTCTTTGAAAAAGGTGTCAGGTAGGATAAGTAGCTCTGTGCTGTGTTGGTGATGACATTTTCTGAACTGACCTTGTAGTTTGCTGCTGCTGCTGCTGCTGCTGCTGCTGCTGCTGCTGCTGCTGCTGCTGCTGCTGCAGCAGTAATATAGAGACCATGTAGCACCTGCCCTCTGTTTTGTTTATTTTTAGGCATTGCACTTATTGCTCTGAGGGCAGATGTGTTCATTGAATCTGTTTCTTGTTTCCAGCAGTTGTCACTTTCGACAAAGCATTATCTTGTGTTTCTAAACTAGAGAGGATATATGTAAGTGTGGCTACTCAAAGGCTGAGCATGCGGCTGAAGCCATCAAGCCAGAAGACTTTACGGGCGAGTCGTGGGACAGACACAGACATGTCAGCGAAGTGCCCACAGATGCTTTTGGAGACATCAGCTTTGGTGGCTTGGGACAAAACACCAGCAAGGTGAAACCATCCTTCATTTCACCATCTCTTTATTATAATAACATTACATGTGAATGCGTGCCTGTGTGTCTTTATCCTCGCTTTTGTGTCTGTCTGTCTGTCATTCTCAGTATGTGCGAGTGTCCACAGACACTAGCCCAGAACTCCTGTACCAGTTATTGACTGAACAGTGGAAACTTTCCCCTCCCAACCTGCTGATCTCAGTGACCGGAGGAGCCAAGAACTTTCATCTCAAGGCTCGTCTCAAGAACATGTTCCACAGAGGTCTTATTAAAGTGGCCCAGACAACAGGTCAGCCTCAGATTTCAAGGTGTAGCAATGATAAGGCAGAGAGTCTGTGAAGGCATGTTTTCTGAGTACACGTGTAGTTATTCAAAGGTCTATTAAATCTGCCCAGGCTAGTGGTATTTAAAGTGCAATGTTTCTTTATTCACTGCTTACTAATCTCACTGATGGTGTCCCATTCCATACTGCTTACATTCTAACTAGATTTTAACTGTGTAGTGTGTTCATGTGTGTACTCAAATATGCCAGCTAACAAGATACACACAGCTAAAAAAAAATCAAAACATATTGGTGCGCAAAAAGATCTTGCAAACACACATTAATTATCTATTTGGAAAATCTTTTTCCTCTTAATTGAATTCAATTAGCAGCAGTTTTTATGTGTCCCTGCCAGTTTGATTGACATCTGATATTTGCTTGTATGCTAACTGGTGGTATTAGCCAGTTAGCTAAGCATAGCATAAAGACTACAAGCAGCGGGAAAAGCCTGGCTCACTCAAAAGATAACAAAACCTGCCTACCAGCACCTCTAAGGCGCACTGATTAACATGTCACCTGTGTAATCTGTATAACAATCCCAGTGTAAGAAAGACAGGTTGAGGTTTTATGAGTGGTTATGTGTGGAAATATATCTTGGCAGCAAAGAGTGACTGACCAGCTATTCCTTTACAGCACATTGTTTTTGATTGACATGCTCAATAATAACAAATGTGTGGATATCCCAATGTTTTTGCCCATGTAGTGTTTGAAAATAATGTATACTTTATGGGTCAAAGTATGTGGACATATGGTCTGTTGTATTGAATTTAGGACCCATGTTATACACAGGTGCGTGGATAATCAGCGGTGGTATGCACATAGGTGTGATGAAGCATGTAGGGCAGGCTGTTAGGGACCACGCCCTGAGCAGCGCCATGCAGGGCCAGATCGTGGCCATCGGAGTTGCAACATGGGGAGTAATTCACAACAGGGTGGCTTTGGTGCATTCAGAGGTACGATAAACACATTCATACATGTGGCTTGTCGCTGCATAGCATACGTCTTATTCTTCTTTTCTATTACTTTCCCTTGTCCTCTTGTCTTCAGGGTGGTTTCCCAGCCCATTATTTGATGGACACTGAAGGCCAGGGCCGACTCTCCTGCCTCGATAACAACCACACCCACTTCCTGCTGGTGGACGATGGCACGCAGGGAAACTACGGTGTGGAGATTGAATTACGTAGCCGTCTGGAGAAATGCATCTCTGGAAAGCATCTTGGGAACGAAGGTTAAAAATCGCTGATGCAATGTCTGCAAAAGCAGCAAGCTGTCACAGATAACATCTCAAATCTGATTGTTTTTTTATCCGTCCTTTTAATGGTGGTTCTTTATTGTCTAACCTCTAGAGAGTCATGTGAACATCCCTGTGGTGTGTGTTGTTTTGGAAGGAGGACCAGGCACTCTAAATGTGAGTAATCTGTTTCCTGTCTCTCTCTCTTTCTTGTCTCGTCTCTGACTGTCTTGTGTGTCTCGTCTCAGACCATCTACAATGCCATGCTGAATGGTACACCATGTGTGATCTTGGAGGGCTCTGGGAGAATAGCAGATGTGATCGCCCAGGTGGCAGGCCTGCCATTGACCCGGGTCACTATTGCCCTCATCCACCAGTTAATGAAAAAGTTCTTTGGCCAAGAATATGAAAACTTTCCTGACCTCAAGATTATAGAATGGACAAAGAAGGTATGTGAACATACTGATGACCTAAACAAAAGTTTCAGCCTGCCTTTCTTAGGGTTATCAACAATCTCTTGGTTGCATCTGATGATAGTGGTTTCTCCATTGATAGCGATGTTTCATCATTATAGCTTAATACATTTATTGGTTATTTACACATCTCAAAGTCTAGCTCCAAAATAAACCTGCAAACTCTTGATCAGAAACTCTCTGATCAGAAGCTCTGGCAAGGGTCTCCTAGCTGTTCCTAGGTCCAGAGTTGATGTGAAATCCCACACATTGTGTCTCTTTTCTGTGCCAGATTCAGGACATCATCAGGATGTCTCACTTGCTGACAATTTTCACAATAAGCGAGGACAATCAAGGGGATGTGGATGTGGCTATTCTTCAAGCACTACTCAAAGGTAGACCAGACTGACTGAAGGCGTACAACACATTGTTAACTATGAAGACAAAAAGGCTTAGTACTAAACTATGGAGCTATAACGGTGACAGTAACCTGAGGTATTGAAAATCAAATTTGGCATTGAAACTTCAAGTATTGGCACTGAATAATGTTCAACTGAAGAAAAAAAAATCTCAAAATCCGATTATTTTATTTTATTTTGATATTTTTATGTATCATGATATGTTTTTCAATTCCAATCTTTACAAAGTTTCTTGACTTCTGTTTTTTTCAATTAAAGTTTTTTACGCTGTCAGGATTTTACAATGTCACTGTTTTCAGTTTCAACTTTCTGTCACTGTTTTGGCGCAGGGGCGTGGCTTGAGGAGGGACTAAGAGGCGCGATTTACTTATAATTTGCATACTCGTGAGAGTGACTAGGCGCGCCTATATGGAGGACCAGGTCTACCATATTTAAAAATAAATACAGAAATAAATAAATGCTCAATAAATAAATAAGCATACAATTAATTGCCCCAAAAAATACAATAAACAAATAAATGTAGGTAGAAATTAAATTATACAGTGAGACATAAATGTATATCTCTCTTTTAATTAGCTTCTTTATTTATTCACCTTTGTAATAATTACCTTATTTATTTATTGTCCGTTATAATCGTCAACTTTATTTATTAATTACTTATTTTTAAATGTATTTATTTCTGTGTGTGTTTAAATTTTTGTCTGTTTTATTCTTCCGTTGCATTTTCTACCCTATTTATTTTCACCCCTGGTATTTATTTCTGCCTGTCAGTTTTACATTTCTTCATGCATTTCTGCCTCATTATGCAAATGAGGAGGGGCGGGTCTTAAGGGGACAACTTCTGCCCATTGGTTGGTTAGCATTTTACTGCATTGGTCGAATCTACATGTCAGTGGAGCTCTGAGCCAACAGGACGGCCGGGGACAGCAGGGTTTCTATCGCCAGATGAGGGACAACTCTGTCCGGCTTATTTATGTAGCATGAAAGCTAGCGTTAGCTAACTAGCAGCCAGCCCGTATCTAAATAATGTAAATAGCTTTTAATTATCTCAACACTTTTTAACAGTCAAACTGAAACACTGGTGGTGAGCTCCAGGTCCTGCAGCCGCGGACGGACCGCTGCAGTGGGGCTCGGCCAGCGTGGAAACATCGCTAGAAAGCTCCGCTGCAAACCTCGACCTGATTGTCAGCGGGACACGGAGAGCTCCAGACCCGGTAGCAGCGGCACATCCCCCTGGAGCTCACCGCCAGTGTTGAATAGCAAGCGAGCTTAGCGAACTAACCTCGCTTATAAATAAATACATTTTAGTTATCCTAACACTTTTAACAGTCAAACTGAAACACTGGCTGTGAGCTCCAGGTCCGCAGACGGACCGCCATCAGTGGTATATAATGCCTGCCTTTTAAATTAAATTGTATTTATTTATTGCGGGCTGGTTGGTTAGTTCGCTAAGCTCGCTATTCCACCAACACTGGCGGTGAGCTCCAGGGGATGTGCCGCTGCTACCGGGTCTGGAGCTCTCCGTGTCCCGCTGACAATCAGGTCGAGGTCGGCAGCGGAGCTTTCTAGCGATGTTTCCACGCTGGCCGAGCCCACTGCAGCGGTCCGTCCGCGGCTGCAGGACCTGGAGCTCACCGCCAGTGTTTCAGTTTGACTGTTAAAAAGTGTTGAGATAATTAAAAGCTATTTACATTATTTAGATACGGGCTGGCTGCTAGTTAGCTAACGCTAGCTTTCATGCTACATAAATAAGCCGGACAGAGTTGTCCCTCATCTGGCGATAGAAACCCTGCTGTCCCCGGCCGTCCTGTTGGCTCAGAGCTCCACTGACATGTAGATTCGACCGATGCAGTAAAATGCTAACCAACCAATGGGCAGAAGTTGTCCCCTTAAGACCCGCCCCTCCTCATTTGCATAATGAGGCAGAAATGCATGAAGAAATGTAAAACTGACAGGCAGAAATAAATACCAGGGGTGAAAATGAATAGGGTAGAAAATGCAACGGAAGAATAAAACAGACAAAAATTTAAACACACACAGAAATAAATACATTTAAAAATAAGTAATTAATAAATAAAGTTGACGATTATAACGGACAATAAATAAATAAGGTAATTATTACAAAGGTGAATAAATAAAGAAGCTAATTAAAAGAGATATATACATTTATGTCTCACTGTATAATTTAATTTCTACCTACATTTATTTGTTTATTGTATTTTTTGGGGCAATTAATTGTATGCTTATTTATTTATTGAGCATTTATTTATTTCTGTATTTATTTTTAAATATGGTAGACCTGGTCCTCCATATAGGCGCGCCTAGTCACTCTCACGAGTATGCATATTATAAGTAAATCGCGCCCTCTTAGTCCCTCCCCTCAAGCCACGCCCCCCTGCGCCAAAACAGTGACAGAAAGTTGAAACTGAAAACAGTGACATTGTAAAAATCCTGACAGCGTAAAAAAAACTTTAATTGAAAAAAAAAAACAGAAGTCAAGAAACTTTGTAAAGATTGGAATTGAAAAACATATCATGATACATAAAAATATCAAAATAAAATAAAATAATCGGATTTTGAGATTTTTTTTTCTTCAGTTGAACATTATTCAGTGCCAATACTTGAAGTTTCAATGCCAAATTTGATTTTCAATACCTCAGGTTACTGTCACCGTTATAGCTCCATACTAAACCAGCTCTTAGCAAGTATAATGTTACTTCATAGAAGGTTAATCAACTGGACTGTGGTATCAAATGTGCCAAGATCGAAAACCAACACAGATATTCTTGCAGATTATTTCCCCTTAACGATTGCTTTCTGTACAAAAGGACATTGATAGCCATGCCTAATCTAATCATGAAAAATGTGCAGTGCTTCTTGCAAACGTGTTCCTATTATTGTTGGTCTTGAGAAAGGCTGACAAAATCCATTTACAGCAAGCTTAATGCATATTGTTTAAAAGCATTATTAGCCAAAGTGCACTAAAAGTGAGTCAACCACACTGGACATTCAGTTAGTGTTTTGATAGTGATGATTCATCATTATAGCTTTGCCTCCATTTGTTTCCATCTCTGAGCTCTATTAGCAATGGAATATTAAAATGTATTTACAGGCAGTCTTTAGCTTATTCAGCAAGCACATTTGCTGTCTTTAATGGGTCCGTAGCAACAAAATTGTTTTTGAGTAAAGCCTTTCTACTTGCTGCTTAATCATACAGTGTGACCCTGACTTATGTCATGTTACAGAAAATAAAGTGCTACAATTTTTTATTTATTAATATTTTGGCATTTTTAACTGTTGGTGGAGTATCCATAAGTTGTGTCACTATAAATTCTTCACTCAGCTTCGAGGAACAGCGAGTCCCTGGGAATTGAGTGCTGGAAGAGGCAGCTGGAGCTGGCTATAGCTTGGAACCGAGTGGACATAGCTGAGACTGAAATCTTCACTGAGGAGAGCCAGTGGAAGGTGGGTTCACCTAATATACAACATACTGTCACACCAACACCAACAGCAATCTTTGTCAGACTGCCCGGAGTAACAAATAAAGGCTATCCTTTAAATGCAACACTGTGTTGCAACCCGTCTTGTCTTCATTAAGATACTGTAAAATAGTGTAATGGACTGACTCGGAAAACTTGGGAAATAATCCTACGATAAATGTCTTTGTTGCAGTCATCTGATGAAATAGCAAAAGGTTTGAGTGGGGGAAATTTCTACATGGAGATTTCAACCAATAGCAGCATGACAGCAAAACTTTGCTTCAGAAACCTTTAATGATATGAGGGGCAGTGGTATGATAAAATCGAATGAATAGTATAATAAAAATCTTTCTCCACACTGATAGCCTCCCTGCATGATAACCTCAACATCAAATTATAATTGTGTGTTGCTCTGAAAAAATGTTGTGTTCTTCTGGCTCCCCATCCAGTCCAGTGACCTCCACTGGGCCATGTTCTCAGCCCTGGTTGGCAACAAGCCTCCATTTGTGAGTCTGCTGCTGGAGAATGGTGTGAGTCTGAGGGATTTCCTGCAGGACGAGGTAACTCTGTGTAAGCTTTACAAATGGCTTCCCAGCTGCATCTTTCTCCGCAAGCTGGCCAAGCGGGTCCAAAGCTCCTGCAGCAAGAGGAAAACATTCTGCATCAAGCCTCAATCTCACTCAGGACAAGGCGAAATAATCTCCATGACTCATGTGTCTGATGAGGTGCGCCACCTGCTGGGCAGTTACACCCAGCCTCTCTACCGCCCCTCCAAAATGACATACCACTTCAGCAAGTCTATGGAAACATCTGTATCAGTGAGTTTGTTTATCGATCATCTACAATTAAATAAATGTAGTTTGACAACCAAAACTAAGTGATTAATTCTATACATACCTACTAATCCAATTTGGTGATATTTAAGACCTTGAGGTCATGTCCTCTGTATTAATTCTGGTAACTGGGTTGTTTTCTTCACTTGTAAGATTTACAAACTAGTACATGGTGGATATTTTCTGATTCCAGTATTATTTTAAATGATTACTTTAAGGCCAACAAATAAAAAAAGGGATAAAGGATTCAGTATTTTACCACCCAAATTGTGGACTCTGCGTTTAGATCTAATTTATTCAGAAATAAAATGTACGGAAGGCATTATTGAACAGAAATATACAAAAAATTTCAACTTGGTGTCTGGACATGCCTTGGAAGGATATACCAGGCAATTAATGCATGTTCCTTCACTTTTCCTCTAGCTGTCTCAAAATCCGACAAGTTCCCAAGCTCCACTTGGGGAGGATGTTGCTGCACAGAGGGACCCAGGCAGGGACCTTTTCCTTTGGGCTGTTGTCCAGAACAATAAGGAGCTGGCTGAAATTGCCTGGGAACAGGTGATCAAAACACTAACCCTTAGACAGACAAAGTTTAAAATTAGTAATTTGTGTTTTTGTGTGTGTGTATGGAGTTGCATCTTTTTGTATCTCTATATGTATGTGCACAGTGTAGAGACTGCATGTCTGCTGCTCTGGCTGCCAGTAAGATCCTGAAGACAATGGCAGAGGAAGGAAGTGATGCAGACAAGGCAGAGGACATGCAAGAGCTCGCCAATCACTATGAGAAACACGCCATTGGTATAATACTAAAGATAAGGAGTAGCTTTACTAATGTGAAATATAGGGATGTTACAAGGTTATCATTTCTCCTCATTGTTTGTGTGTGTGTGTCTCCCAGGTGTGTTTAGTGAGTGTCACAACAGCGACGAAGAGCGTGCTCAGAAGTTGTTGGTTCGAGCGTCTCCATTTTGGGGAAGGACGACGTGCCTGAGGCTGGCACTGGAGGCTGATGATAAAAGCTTTGTAGCTCAGTCAGGTGTTCAGGTAGAGAAACTTTCAGATTAATCTTTAGGGGCTTTGTTTTGAACAATTTTAGAACTCAGGTCTTGAAATCTGTTTGCACTGTAACGTAGAACATTTACTGCATGCCCCACAAACTGTGTTAAATACAAAATGTTTTGGAGTAGAAAAAACTTAGATCAGTGAATAAAAACTGATGAATAAGTTAATTTTGATCCCAGGCCCAGATGTGAGTCATGAGTATTTAATCTCAACAACATTGATTGCTGCAGATTCAGTCTGATAACATGTCTGTCTTCAAGGCTCTTCTGACGCAGATCTGGTGTGGTGAGCTTTCAGTGGTCAACCCTGTGTGGAGAGTGCTGCTCTGCATGGTCTTCTTCCCACTTATCTACACTGGCTTTCTGGTTTTCAGGTGAGTCCTATTAGTTAACCTGTGTGCGACTGTATGGGAAGCCATCTTATCAAAGTCATTCTGGCCTATGACTGTTCATTCAACAGCCAAAACATCCAAAGACTCAAGATGTTGAATTTACAGTGGTTTTATGATATTCAAAAGACATAGTCACATGCCCCACTTTAGTCATAAGGATACAAATTATGTTGGTGTCATAAATTAGTTTCAGGAGGGCAGAGTCCAAGTCATTCATCTTCCAAACAACTGTCTGTTTAAGGACTTAGTTATATGAAAAGGAGGAATCTGTTGTTCAGAAGAGAATATAATTCTTATGTCCTTATTTCTGTTACTGTGTACATACAATAATAAAAGAGTAATAACATTCATAATGGATGCATACATTTGGTGTTAAATAGTAGGGATTTATTTCTTTAAAAAATACAGTATTTTTCATTTGTATTTATTTGACACCACCTGGTGGCAGCAAGACTTCTTTAACTGTTTTCTTTGCTAAAAATAACTGGTTTATATTGTTTTCTTCATGAGCTATGATTCTCTCTTAGACGTGATGAAGTCATTCAGAAAGACACTGCAAAGAATGAGGAGATCAAGACAGTGGAGACAGTAACAGGAAGTACACTTCGAACAAATTCTTATTGCCCGTAAGTAGACAGATGCTGACTATATATTTTACATTTTTGTTTTTGTCAAAGTTGTGATTTTTCAGATCACTTAGGGAAAGCATGTGTCTGACATGTCTCTGACCCCCAGTGTTCTATCCACAGTGATCCCTCCAGGGTGCAGTGGCCAGAGCGTCTAGACAGCTGGTCCAGGCTGGTCTACCTGTACAGCTCTCCACAGGTCAAGTTTTACTGGAATATCGTGTCTTACTTTGCCTTCCTCTTCCTGTTTGCTGTGGTGCTGATGATTGACTTCCAGACCACGCCCTCTGCTGGGGAGGTGCTGCTTTACATCTGGCTGCTCTCTCTGGTGTGCGAGGAGGTCAGACAGGTGAGAGAGTACAGCTGGGACACATGTTATTGCTGCCTCCAGAGTAAGCCTTATTCTAAGAAATATTTTTATAACTACTTCACTAGTCTTGCATTGCCAGACCTAACTCCACAGTGTTGCGGAGGAGGGTCTGGCAAGTACCCACAACATACCGGGATGGGAGAAAATTTTTTAAAACCAATCACAATCGTCTAGCACGGCACTAAGCACCGGACAGAGCAACGTTACCGCTGCAAAATAGCCTTGAAAAGGAAGTTGTTTTTGGTGGAACTAGTGTACATTCATAAGTTTAAGATGTGCAACAGAAAACTCAGATTGGACAGATAGTCTAGCTAGCTATCTGGATTTACCCTGCAGAGATCTAAGGAGCTGTTAACCGTTATCCTCATAAATCAACCTGAGTTTAGAATACCATCACAAAGAAAGCGGAAGGTGACAGACATCCAGCCGAAAATTAGGGACATCCAGCGGAGTTTGAGGCAGCACCTGAACAATCCTGGAAATGAAACGTTGATATAGACTACTACATCACTAAACTGCCAAACTTAATTGATCTTTTCTATCTCAGTTGTTTTACGATCCTGATGGTTTTGGGTTTCGTAAGAAAGCCAAGATGTACATCAACGACCTGTGGAATATTTTAGACGTTCTGTCCATCCTTCTCTTTGTTATCGGCCTTGCATTTAGGTAAGTTTCCTCCCTCCCAAACAATTACTTTGTTCTCTTCACACTCTTGCTTATCCATGACTCACCAAGTTTTTCTTTTTCAGGCTGACAACTGAGCTGTTCTATGCAGGAAAAATCTTCCTCTGCATCGATTTTGTGGTCTTCTGCCTACGTCTCATGGCTATTTTCACCATCAGTAAAACCCTGGGACCCAAAATTATCATAGTCAGGAGGATGGTGAGAGGCAAATGTTATGAATGCCGACCTGAAGTAATGTGGGAGCAACTGCAGAGCACAATTCTACTCTCCAAAACACCTTTTATCTAATACAAAAAGAGGTTTCTGCCTCATTGGGCCTCCATCTGGTGTTTGCAGATGAGAAATGGACTTTCTGTTAAATAAAAGTGTTGCAGCTGGTCTGTTTGTTCCACCACAGCGAGTCAAACCTAATTATTGTCTGCAGAGATGATACCTGGAGCAACAGGGCAACCTTTTAAATACTGAAACTTGCTACTGCTAAATATACAGAATAGATGCTTTAGGCAGCGTGCAGACTGACAAATCCAAGTTTTTTTAAATTTTGAATTTGAGAATGTAGCCCAATAAAAGTCACTCACCAGAAAATAAAGTCTCTGCTGTACATACATTACAGTACATGTCACAGGTTGCAGTATTCAGATGTGTCCACAGATGTTTCTAGCCTGTGACTGATGTCTGTTTGTCCCCCAGATGATGGATATGTTCTTCTTCATGTTCCTGCTGAGTATCTGGGTGGTTGCATACGGTGTGGCCAAACAAGGCATCCTCATCCACAATGACAATAGGCTGGACTGGATTGTCCGCGGAGCAATTTATGAGCCGTACCTCATCATATTTGGGAATTTTCCCACAAATATTGATTGTGAGTGGAGATGGAAAATAGTATTACTTGCTTTGTAGCCTTGCCTTGCCAGATCTACTTGCACAGCGTTGTGGAGGAAGGTCTGGCTAGTCCAAAGAACATTCTGGGATGGGAGACAAATGTGCTCTGGTTTAGTCGCATTTCTTAAAACCAATCACAATCATCTTGGGCAACGCTAAGTGCCAGACACAATGACAGTGCCTCTGCAAAATGGTCTAAGGAAGGAACTTGTTTTGGAACGTGTACGTTAAAACTAACACTCAGATAGTCTTGCTCGCTGTCTGGATTTATTCACCACTATCTTTGTAGTTAAACGCTGTAGTTTTGTCAAGTGTAAAATTACTTAATAATAATTACTGACATTTACAAGGCTCTAACCTGGTTGTTTGAATTAAGATAGTATTATCACATATCTCATATCTCTTTGCCTTCTGCAGATACTGCGTTTGACATAAACTCCTGCAGCTTGAATGGCACAGATCCTCTGAAGCCCAAGTGTCCAGTGTTGAAGGAAAACCAAACTCCAGCTTTCCCTGAATGGCTCACCATCATCATGCTTTGTATATACTTGCTCTTTGCCAACATACTGCTGCTCAACCTGCTCATAGCTATCTTCAAGTGAGTTCTCCACCACGTGTGCGTCTTAACGCAGTCATATTTTGAGCTTTTCTCTGCAACAGCTTAGCTAATATGCTAATAATACTTATGCTAATAATACCTCAATACCACTTTATAACCAGGGCTGCCTTTCAGGGCCTGAAGTTAACTTTTTGAAGACTAGCCACTGACTTTTTACCAGCCTTTTTTTTTTTTTTTTTTTACCTCATAAAGGTGAAAAACAGGAATCACATGAACTTTCAGAAACAGCAGTTGCATCCACTCCAATGGCGCTGCTTTCATGGACTACAGTGCCTTGATTGCAGTGGTCTCCTCCATAAGCGCTGTCTTTGATAGTTTACAATGTATCGTGTGAAGGTGGCTTTTTGATGACTCAGGGTACTTAATTGCTTCTGATTTTAAGTTTTTAGTCTTGTTTACAAAAGGATTTGACTTTGCTTTCTCTGAGCGATGAACACAACAGTCACTGCAGTACATTTGTTCTGTACTGCTGTCATAAATTTAGCCCCTCACCGACCTTGCTGTTGTCGCCAATTGTCCACTTTGTAGTAAAACATCTTCTTTTACTTTTCTTTGACTCATGCTCATCTTTTTGTTGGTTGTTCGTTTCAAGTGGCCTCTTTACCCCAGTAATGTGCCACCACATTTTTAGCTAAGATCCAACGAAATGGCCGACTTCTCTGAAATGTACAACAACAACAGTTGCAAAAAAAAAACTAATGAATCACTCAATTCTCATTGGCTACCTGCCAATGTGGCAGGTACCCACCAATTGCTGAACCCGCATTTGGCGGGTGGTCGGGTGTTAATTTCAGGCCCTGCTCCCTTTTCATCCTCCGTCTTTCTTTGTGGTCCTGCACAGCTTTACATTCCAGGAAGTTCAGGACAACACAGACAGAATATGGAAGTTTCAAAGATACGAGCTAATCAAGGAGTACCACAGCCGCCCTGCTGCCCCTCCTCCTTTTATCATCTTCAGCCATCTTTACCTCTTCATCAGGAACATGGTGATGTGCAGGCCCCCCATCATAAGTAAAGAGTTTAGTAAGTATTGACTTATTTATCTCGATCTGCTGCAGTAGTGGACTTCATGGTTATATGCTGCTGACTTCCACTCTAGTTTTAACTTTATCACTCACAGCATTTTTTTTTCATTTGAGAACTTTTGTGACCTTTTGTTTACAATGGGGGTACAATTCCCCCCCCCCATTTACAACCACATGTTATCATGAAATCCTATGCTTAAGTCAGCCACAAAATGACATCTAAACCATCTCCATGACGGTTTACAATTAATAGTTTACAATTATTAGGTTCATTATTGACCTTGGAAGCAGAAGTTTGAAAAAAAAAATCTTAGCACAACATTCACTTGCTGGAAATTTTCAAGAACTTTCAGGCACATCTCATGGCCTTCATCAGCAGGTGGTCATGGAGATGGTTTAGTTGTTAATATCAGTATGGAATTTTGTCGGGCTGGGACGATATGCTTTGGTCCTAGAGACAATATATCTTGAGACATTTCTCAAGACTAATTGTTTTCTAAAAAAACTGCACATCACATGAGTCTGACATTTGTTCGTAATGAAGTACATAACATTTATTTTCCGCATTTTTTGTTTTCGGTCAGAAAACGAATATGATGTAGTCGGCTGATGCTATCAGCGGTACCGTTTAAACAGAAAATGCTTACGTGAATCATTGGTTAAAAAAAATAATTATTTAATTATTCACGATTCTAGGGAAAAGAATCAATTTTAAAGTGCTCATATTATGCTTTTTTCCCTTTCCTTTATTGTGTTATATATCTTTTTTGTGTATGTCATAGCTTTACAAAGTGAACAAGCTCAACATCCACCCCAAAGGGACTTACCATCTCCAACAGAAAACACTGTTCACAAACTGCTCCAAACACTTCTATTGTAGTGCAGCTTTTACTTCCTTGATGAACGTGTGTCACTTTGTAACACGTTTTAATGCTCGCCTAGCTGCTAGCATGGCACACCCTCATACTCTGCTTCTTACTGGCTAGTAGTCCATACCTAGCTACTGCGCAAAGATGGAATAGAAGTGAGATGCCTCACTCTGATGCTAAAACAGAGAGCTTAACACACAGGGTGAAAAGAGGAGATGCAGCAATTTGCAGTGCAACAGAAATATGGTGTTTTTTGAAGGTTAAACAATTTAAACCTATTCTGGTACAACCTCTAAATACAATTATGAACCTGAAAATGAACATAATATGAGCACTTTAAAAATAAAAATCGTTGCCAAAAAATCTGGATAGATACGATTTTAGATTCTTTTCCCCACCCCTACAATTTTTGCTGTGCAACAGCATGAGGAGAGATCATAACCCCTGTCCTTTCTCCAGCCGTCTCCACTCCAGATCAATTACTTTTGACCCCTTCACAGTCGATGCTATGACAGATTTTGGTCTGATGCTCACTTTGCATACACACATGCACAATATTAGATAAGGTAGCGAATAAGCATCTGACGCTGTTTTTCAGAAAGCGAGCTTCCTCAGATGGAGGAAGAGGAGCTGTTGACCTGGGAGGCCTTAATGAAGGACAGATACCTGCTGTCCACACAGCAGGAGCAGAGCCAGAGCATGGAGCGACACATCCTGGACACGGCTCAAAAGTAAAACTCCCACAGGAATGGATCCTGTGTAGCTGCGTAACAGTCCTCTAGAGTAATTCTGTCTATGCGAGACCCCTTGTAACATCTTGTTTTTGTCGTGAAGCAAAGTGGTATTTTATTTCCACAAATTGTTTCATTTGAACTTTTAGGGCCCTATTTTAACGATCTAAGTGCACGGCATGAAGCGCAGAGTGCAGGTGCGTTTAGGGCGTGTCTTCTTTTGCTAGTTTGACGGCGGAAAAAAGGGTCAGCGCATAGTTCAAAAAGTTGTACTTAGTGTCCTCATTCATTTATAGGTGTGTTCTGGGCGTAACATGCAATAAACCAGTTAGTGTCATCTCGCATTCCCTTTAACAGTCATGCAGGCGCGTTTGTACCTTGGCGCATTGCAATCATGATGGTGGATTTGCACCATAATATATTTATATGTAATATTTTGCTTGTGTGTGTGTGTGTGTGTGTGTGTGTGTGTGTGTGTGTGTGTGTGTGTGTGTGTGTGTAAAACAAGCATAGTGTGTGCATGCTGTGCACGAGCCTAGGGGCATTTTACTAATGCACTGGTAAAATAAGTAATAAATAAATGCTGCGCTATTGACTTTAGACCAGGTTTTTGTTGGTCAATGGCACTATCACTTTCGCTGCCTCAAGATAGCAATACGCCAAGAATTCACCTGAACACACCTCCCTGTAAGACCAGCACGCCCATGGGCGCAGGTGCATTTGCTGCAAGCAAAGACATTTGCGTTGGGCTTTGCGCTGCGCCGGGTGCAAGATAGGGCCCTTAGAGTCAGTTGGAAATAAATTTTAATATACGCCCCAATCGATATTATTGTATAAATAATGGTTCAAATGAATATGTGTCAGTGAAAAGGTGTCATAGGGAAAAGCCTACAGAGAGCTTTACCGCAGCTTTACTGTTTTGGTTTCCCCTGCACTGCTGCCTTCAGCGTTATTTCCAGCAACAGCAAAAAACTGGTTTAACGGAATAGTTCAACATTTCGGCAATGTACTTATTTTCTCTCCTGCCAAGAGTTACATGAAAAGATCAATACCACTTTCATGTTTGTCTGTTAAATATGCAGAGCGGGCGCCTGGATAGCTCAGTTGGTAGAGCAGGCGCCCATGTATAGAGGTTTACTCCTAGATGCAGTGGGCCAGGGATCAACTTCAACCTGCAGCCCTTTGCTGCATGTCATTCCCCCTTTATGTCCCCTTTCATGTGTTTAAGTGTCAATAATCAATAAAGGCCTAAAAATTACCAAAAAATAATCTTAAAAAGAAAACAGTTAGATTAGTTACTTTTGGACAGAGCCAGCTGTTTCCCTGTTTCCAGTCTTTGTGCTAAACCAGGTCACTGGAGGCTATAGATTAATATTTAAGGGACAAACATAAGAGTGGTATCATTTTTGTCATCTAACTCTTGGCAAAATTTCACAAACTGTGACTTTAATATTGCAGCAACATAGTCAAAGTCTTTAAGGTTTAATGAGGCTCAAATTTGACTTTGACTAAACATAAAGAGTATTTAACATTAAACTATATTCAAATAAATACCTGGCACCCACACTGTTTGTTTCCTCAGGGTTACCACCATAACCGATCGATTGGAGAGGGAAGATGAAACGAGCTCTGCTGCCATGGCGCAAAGACTGGTTCGACTAGAGGAGCAGGTTGTGACCTGATTTTTGGTTATCACTGATGTTGCACCTGTGTCTGTAACATTTGACACTATGCTGTGGGAGCAAAATGCACAATGCAGAAAAGAGATGACACACTTTTTGATGTGTGTTTGTTGAATCTTCTCTCCAGATGTCCTCGGTGGAAAATCATTCATCTTCGAATGTTGTATAAGCGATCATCAATGTGCTTGACCTACTTTCATTTCATCACATCAGGTTGTCCAGTCAGCCAAAGCCCTGCAATGGATTATAGACAGTCTGAAACATCAGGGGTTTGCAGCAAAAGAAACACAACCACTAAGTCAGCAACCAACTTTCTCAATCATCATTATAGTAACATATTACACATCTAAACTTCTCGATTGTGCTCACTTTTATTGTTCCCTGCAGCATTAACTACAACAGACGAGTCCCCTGACATTTATTCGTCAGAGAAAGAAGACGGGTTCCACGTGAACGCCCGTCAATTTTACTACCCCAACAGCAAAATCACACGCTTCCCTGTGCCTGACGAGAAGGTGCCATGGAAGGTATTTCACATACATTTGCACCAGCTGCTGGTCCTCGCAACATCCCTGCATAAAAAGATGGTTTATTGGATTTTTATTATTTTTATGTATTTTTTTTTCAGGTCAATTTCAGTTCATACAATCCGGCTTATTACAGCTCTGAAGACAGTGAGGACCATGTAGATGGGTATGTTTTTACCAAGAGAAGACCATACAAATGCGTTGTTCCTATTAGGCTTGGTGTCTGTATACATGTGCAGCAAAGACAGGTCATTATAGGTGTTTTTTTATCAAAATAGCAAGATTTTTCCTGTTAAAACATCTCAGAGCAAAAATAAAATGTATTATATACAAATATATTTTATATATATATATTTTATATATAAGAATAACTAACCTTTCTGACCTAACCCAGTGTACACTATCTCATTTCAAGGCCCCCTAGCTCCTTATATTGTGTTTTATTTATTCTTTCTCCTTACAGATCAGAATCAGAAGCCTTAGATAATTACAGGTATGATACTCGATAAGATATACAAGGCATCAAATAGCACTTACAGTAACCTTACAAGCACGTCATGTTGTCTGATGTGTAGCCTATCTGATCTGTCATCAGAAACCCAGAAGGGAGGACGGGCATCAGGGGACGAGGTGCACTAAGCCACCTTGGTCCAAATCTGAATGTAGACTTTGTGCTTACACGGTAGGACCTCTCACATCCTAACATTGTTTTTTTAAAAGTTGTTTCACCACCACTGGATTGCACGGCCTGATCTATGACTTTAAATTATTATTATTTATTACTTTAGCTGGCAGGATACCGAGAGATCTGTTTTGGAGTACCTGGTGGTTTGGGATGAGAGCCAGGAAACCTTGGCTTTACCTGGGGTGAGTCCTGCTGTTTGTTCACATCAGCTGGTTTTTACTTTTGTGAGCTGTTCCAATAAAAGTACCTTTCTGTTGTGGTTTTGAAACCATCAGGGACCTGTCCAATCTGCCGATCACATACCAGTGATTCTGATTAGAACCATGGGAAAGAAGCTGTATGAAGAAGTTAATGCAAAAGTATCAGAGGGAACAAAGGTAGGTCTGTTTAACACTTTGGTTTGCCCACATAAAGCTTCAATGGGCAATTTGGTTTACAGACAGCAGTTTAGAGGAATAAGAAAGTCAACAGGGAATAAAGAGCAACGATAAATTCATGAAGTGGAGATGTACACACAACGTCACTTGTCACTAAAACAATTTAGAGAAAGCAGCTAGAAGAAGCCAGACACCAGGGGACAGCCGCATGGTATTTGCAGCTTGTAACAGGTTAAATTTGGTTGAAAAAGTGAACTACAAAGCTGGTAGTAAAGTAAGTAATACAACAGTATAATGTATCTGAATAAATATTTAAATCAAAGACAAGCTAGAATTATTAAAGAATGAAAACAAATGTAGTTTAGGAAGCATCTATAAAATGCATTTAACAATGATTAGGTCTTGAGATGAATTTTAAAACAATCAACAGAGTTTGCTGATCTGACCTCCAGAGGGAGACAAGAATTAGGAGCCATGAGAGTAAAAGCTTGATCACAAAAAATGCTGGGCACAACCGTGAGCCCATTATCTATAAGATCTGAGAAGACTTATGGACTTGATTGTAAATCATAAATAGTCTCTAGGTTTATGGGGACCAACGTTGTAGCTGGATAGTCCCCTATCAAAAACTTATGTGGTCTAATAGAACAGTCCTGCAATATGTCCTCCCTTCATGAAGGTGTATTTGTTCAAATTTTTTAGAGAGGTGTTGGTTCAACTGTATAATCTGTATGATACTGTACTGAACTGTATGATCATTTTGGAAGCTACAGTTTGTGGTGCTATTGAACTGCCTTGCCTTATTATACTGAGAGGTGTTTCTTTTATTTAGCCTATCCTCATTGATATAAATGGTGTCAACAAAAGCAAAAACAGTTTCTCTGACAATCTCCAAAATATATAATCACACCAAAGTCTTCTACTACTAAACTGTTTGGCATTTAGAAGAGGCTCTTGTCAGCAGTGGCTTGTTCAATGACACATGGCTGTTGTGAGGGATCAAACCTGTTAATTGGATTAGTGTTTAGCAATTAAATTAGTTGGATGAATGATAATTTAAACATGCTTTTCTTGACCCAAACATTGAGGAACCTTGTTGATTCTAACATGCAGTTGTTGTGTTTTAGGTGTTTGAGGGTTATGTGGATGACTGCAGGAACACAGATAACGCCTGGGTGGAAACCACTGTCCTCAACATTCACCTGGCCAGAATGAGCCAGGTGACGGAAGACATCAACAGTATGGTGAGAACATTATTATTATTTGATTGTTTTACAGAAAAAAACTTGACTTCTGGGTTATTTGTTTCCTCTGCATTTGGGATACAGTATTTTGGGACAAAATTTAGGTCATTATTCTCCCATACAGTGAACACAGCATTACTTATCATTGTTTTGTGATTATCTCTGGCTCAGGTAGCGGGCAGCCATGGCGCTCTTCAGTGGCAGGAGTTGAGCAGCAAAACCAGACTTAGCTCAAACCAAAGAGAGTCTCTGCGGCAGGTTGCTGAGCTGCACAACAGGAAGTTTTGATGTTCAACGATGCTAGTGTAGCTGTAAACGTTCCTCTCCATCCACAGGGTTCTTTCTGCCTGTTTGTGTGGCCTTTTGTTAAGGCTGATTAATTCTGCTGCACTGAAAACACTTGAATCAAGACACCATAAACCCATGATGTATACTGCTGTGGATTATTTTTAACAATTTGCCCAAATTCCTTAGGAAAGTAAACTGAATGTTGAGCCCACACACTGTAAGTGGTTATAACATAATTGGTTTTAAGGTAGTATGATTATGCTACTTCATACTTCTACTTCACTACATTTATCTCACAGTACTGAAAAACTAAAATGATGTATTGGTTTGAATGAAAATGCCCAACATTGCCTATGTTAAGTAATTAAAAAAAGGTCCAGCTCAATCAAAATGCCACTTACAAGGTCATACATCTATAATAATGCAATAACATGACTTACTGCATAATCAGGACAGGACTATGTTATTTTGATACATTTTGTTAATTGTTTGCTAATGCATCTGTATTTTGACCTTAGTAAAGTTTTGAATGCAGGAGAGTCACTTGTAATGGAGCATTTTTACTTTGTGGCCACTGCTGCTTTATTTAGGTAAAGGTTCTTCCTTTCTGAATTCTTCTTCCACCATTACAATACTTTATCTGTGTAATTTTCCAGTATGTCAAGGTATCTGTGTATCTTGCAGTTTACTTCACTGTGTGACCTTTACATAATCAAGCACTCCTGGCCTTATAATAATGATTAAAAACCTAAATTGAATTGCTTAGCAGCTTTTGTGGTTTATTAGAAACGCATGTGTTGTCTCACAATGTTCTGCAGAGAAATTAAACTCACAATGAACACAATGGGAAGTATCCCCGCACAGGGAACTCATTATGCATATTTTGTTCTAATTGTAGACTGTGTTTTTGTCCACCTGCCAGGCGTGCAGCCTTGCAGTAGTTTCGGAGCAGCGCTTCTGGGGCTGCTCATTGGCTCAGGAAGAGGTGGCCAGACCATGCAGTATCGGTTTCACACCCTCTTCATTCCGCTGCTTGTTTTTTACCTTTAGATACATTAATTGTTCTTTCGCCAGTGAATCAGAAAGCGTGCTCCGTGGAAATCTACAAAGCGGTGACTTTAATTTGTAACTTATCGCCTTGTGAATTGATCGCAACGTTCCTACAGGCACCTGAATGAAGACGATTACTTGTAAAGATGTAAGTCTGTATACTCTGTAGGCAGTCCTGCGCAACAGTAAACTGTCTGATCTGTTCAGGCATTCCTGCCTTTATTATTATTGTTTATCATGGTAAGTTCCCGGCGGCACAGCGCCAGAGAGGCTAAAAAACGAAGAGTTCCCACTCTACTCGGGTTTCATGATCTCAAACAGCAACAAAGCGCAGCTTACCAGAACTCTGCCCTCAGTGAATCACTGGACCACAATAAAAAGATTATGTTAACATCTAGTGATATAACAGTTTTTTGTTTTTATAGATTTGTATGTAGCCTACATCAACTAGATTTGAACAGATCATTTTCATCAGATGTGAAGAAGAAAATGTGTAACCCCCCCAAAAAGAAGGGACGACTTCCCCCCTTGGTGCCCCCATCGTGCCAAAATTGCCCTCTTCGATGGTAGATAAAACAAGTTAAACTGCCTTTCAAATGAAGAAAATGTGATAAAGGGCCCTCTAGTGTGCCCGTACATTGAAGAAAACGTGATGCAGTACCATATAGGCTGCCATTCATGCTAGAAAACGTTATGGTGCCCCACAGCGTGCAGCTGTTGCCTTTTTATTTTTTTATTTTCCGCCCCTGTCCCTCAGACAGTGTCAGTCTGCCACTGGTAGCCTATCAGTGGACTCCACTGCCAATCTGAAAACCTGTCAAATAGCAAACAATAGTGGCTTGCCACTAATTACTGAGTTAGAAGAAGTAGCATACTGAGTGCTTTTACTCAAATAAATGTAGTAATACCACAGTATAAAATACTCAATTAAATCAATCCATTACCCCCACACTCTTATAGACGATCTTTGACGTTGCGTTCACAGGTGTACGTAAGGGCCAGAGTGTCCGGAAGTGACGTAGCACGCTCACAAGACAACTAGATGGACCAAGAGAGGCAGGGAAGAGAGAGCAGCCGGACATCTCTGAGAGGTGCAACGGAGCTAGACGGTAAAATTCTCAGTTTTTAAAATGGCTATATCGGCGCAGCGTTAAAGTGTCATTAAAACCTGCATAGTTTGACGAGAAACGATTTGATTTGATTGTGGGATAAAGCTAAGTGTGCTGGCTGGGGCAGCTGTCAGTGGAGCTGCGGAGTATATGCGTTAACACGGCGACAATGGACTGTTTAACCAACTGTTACTGTTCATGAGCGAATTTCAGCCTCTATGGAAGACCTATAACACCTAGCTAGGCACTGTTAACAGAGAAAGCGTGTACGACTAGTTTGAATCACAATCAAAAGGAGTTTACAGCAGATATAAAGTCTTGCGCGTACAAATATTAAAATGTTATGTTCCTTTTTGCTTTCATTATGTAACCAAGTGAATACTGAACTAGACAAATACTATTTTCTTTGTTTTAACCGGGAGAAGCAGGAAATTACAGGCTGCGGTGTGCTGTTGCAGGAGAAGAGGCTAAATTATAGTGGGTGGTGAAGATGTTTGTTTTGTGATCAGAACCTACTTTTATTTAGTATTACGACTACGTGGCAAAAAGATCCTAGCTGGGACAGGTTGTAGACTATTTCTTATTATATGGTACATTGCACTAAGTTGTTTGTTACACCTGACTTAAACTAATACAGTCTAATACAACAGTAAATCCTACCTCTATGAAGGCTGTAATGTTCAGCTTTTATTTAAAGGTCCCATGACATGATGCTTGGATGCTTTTAAATAGACCTTAGTGGTCCCCTAATACTGTATCTGAAGTCTCTTTCCCAAAATTCAGCCTAGGTGCAGAATTAGAGCCAGTCCCACAATGAGCTTTTCTTAGTATGTACCATTTCTGAGTCTGTAGCTTTTGAGGAGGAGAGAGGGGGGGGTGTTAAGGTGCAGCCTGGGGTTGTGGCCTTGTCCACCTGCCACTTTGCTAGTTTGCAAAACATGATGTCTCTCTCTCTCATGGGTGGGCCAAATTCTCTGGGCGGTCAAAGCAGAGAAATGGAAGGTAACCTTTCCCTCTTATGACCTCATAAGGAGCAAGATTCCAGATCGGCCCTGAGTCAAATCCAGGTCCTAAACAAGTTATTATGCACCCTTTGACAAATTGAAGATTAGATTAGATTAGATTAGATTAGATTCTTTATTGTCATTACACAGGTACAGGTACAAGGCAATGAAATGCAGTTTAGGTCTAACCAGAAGTGCAATAGCAGTAAGTGCAGGATGGATATGTACTGAATAAATATAGAAATGAATACTATTATAAACAGAATTTTATGGCTAGATTATCCTATGAATATAATATATAGATAACAAGTATTGTGAACAAGATTTACAGGTGGATATGTACTGAATATAATATACAGGTGGATACTACTATAAATAGAATGTTTACAGAAATGTACAATGATCATAATATACGGATGGTTTATAGAGTTTACAGGTGAATATGTACTATGAATATATATACAGATGGCTATTACTATAAACAGAATTTTTACAGATATATATATATATATATATATATATATATATATATATATATATATATATATATATATATATATATATATATATATATATACATACATACAATGGATTTAAAGGTAGTACAAATAAAGTTTGGACAGAAACTATCCAAATTAAAGTGCAGTGGAAAGTAATTGCATATTACAGTTAAAGTACGGTATTGCAGATGTATATGTAAACAATTGGTACTGTGAATAAACAGTCGGCAGTGCAAATTGAAATATCAATCAAGGTAAGTAGTGCAAGATGCAGATATAAACAGTTGTTACTATAGTAACAGTCAGCAGTGCAAGTAAATATTATAGAATTGCAGATAACAAAATGGAGGCAGGTGTGAGGAGGGAGAGGAGAGTCTATCAGTATATGAGGGGAGTGGGATCAATGAGGGTTAGAGTTCAATAAAGAGACAGCTCTGGGGAAAAAACTGTTCTTTAGACTGCTGGTCCTGGTCCGGAGGCACCTGAACCGCCTGCCGGAGGGCAGGAGAGAAAACAGTCTGTGGGCTGGGTGAGAAGAGTCCTTTAGGATGCTGCGAGCTCGATGCAGACAGCGTTTCCTCTGGATGTGCTCGATGGCGGGTAGTGGAGTCCCAGTGATGGCGGGTAGTGGAGTCCCAGTGATGGCGGGTAGTGGAGTACCAGTGATGCGCTGGGCGGTTTTCACCACCCGCTGCAGTGCCTTGCGCTCTGCCACAGAACAGCTCCCATACCACACTGTTGCACAGTTGGTCAGGATGCTTTCTATTGCACAGCGATAGAAGTTCACCAGGATAGTCAAGGAAAGCTGATTCTTCCTCAGTGTCCTAAGGAAGACAAGGCGCTGGTGAGCCTTCTTGACCAGGCAGGAGGTGTTGGTTGACCAGGTCATGTCCGCCGAGATGTGGATCCCCAGAAACTTGAAACTGGAGGAACGCTGGAGAACAGCCATTCCATTGATGTGGATGATGTCGTGCGTGGCTCTTGACTCTTTCTGAAGTCCACGATGAGCTCCTTCGTTTTGGTGGTGTTGAGGAGCTGGTTATTTTCGGTGCACAGTGTGGCCAGGTGCTTGATCTCCTCCCTATAGGCAGTTTCATCGTGATGAGACCAATCACCGTAGTGTTGTCTGCAAACTTGATGATGGAATTAGATTTGTACACGTTAGTAGAATAGACTGATTTCCCTTAAAAAAATGTAGTTGTTACTTTTATGCAGAGGTGGGTAGAGTAGCCAAAAATTGTACTCAAGTAAAAGTACTGTTACTTCAGAATAATATGACTCAAGTAAAAGTAAAAGTAGTCATCCAAATAATTACTTGAGTAAGAGTAAAAAAGTACTTGGTGAAAAAACTACTCAAGTAGTGAGTAACTGTTGAGTACCGTCTGATTTATTTCTTAACACAAGCATCAATCAGACAGACAAAAATACAAAATAATCATCTTTAGGCAAATTATAGTTCATCCAATCAATGAAATAAATTAAAATTAATTTATTAATTACAAAATAGCTTAAGTGAGAGACTTGTCACATCAAAATTGAATGGATACTGCATGTGCAAAACATACTGTATGTAACCTAAAAGACAAACATTCACCTCTCCACAGCAAAAACTAAAATTACCGCTTCATGTTTCCTCAGGTTAGATGTTGAGTTGTTGAACGCTGACATGTCCGTTTGTTTAGGTCGACACTGAAGGCGCCGCGTAACGTAGCTGCTGACAGTAACCATGCTTTCACTATGAGGCCGGGGAGGTTCTTCCTTGTCTGCGTTGCCTTGGCGACGGTTGATTCTGACATCTTTGTTTTACTACGAGTGTAAAGCTAACCTGTCCCGCCGCTGAGCTCAAGTATGGTCACGTGACTGCACGACGGCGTTTGATTGGTGGAACACAGTTACGTGATAAAGCCTTCAGCGGAAGACTCTCGCTGTCAAAATAAAACATTAAAATGAGACGTACGCTGGGGTAAGAACATGGACGCGTCGAACACCAAAGAGGTAAAAAGAAAAGTAACGAGCTCATTGTAGCCTAATGTAGCGGAGTAAGAGTACAGTTTCTTCTTCACAAATCTACTCAAGTACAAGTATAAGTATAGTGATTTAAAACTACTCCTAGAAGTATCATTTTTTCAAAAACTTACTCAAGTAAATGTAACGGAGTAAATGTAACTCGTTACTACCCACCTCTGCTTTTATGTAACAACTTTTATTAACTTTATAAATTAACAGATCTGTCTTGATATGTTATATCTGTGACACTATTATAATGTCATAAGATTCGTGTCATAAGACACCTCTGTCTGAAACTGCAGACCAAACAGTTGAATTAACACCTCCACAAACCAGCTGCAACAAAAACAGATAAATAAAATCCTCATGAAGGTAGGTTTTATTGCAGGACTATTTTTGTCTTAGACTGCAATAGTTTTAGCTAGGCGTACCTAGTAAACTGGTGATTTGTCCTGTGTCAGATGTGGGACTGGTAACATCTCACCCTGCATGCTCGCAGTGAGCAGCTCTCAGTGGCCATCTGACACAAATCAGGGACAATCATTCATCCATCTTTCATGGATACTTCATGTCACAACATATCATTTCTGTCCCACATACTTTGACAGTCAGTTAGCCTTGGAAAGTGTTACATGTGTGATCGGTGGATGCTGTGTGCTGTCATGGCAGCAGCATTGTGTTCCACCCTCATTGTGCTGAGTGCAACATTTTCAAGAAGTGTCCACATGTTTCACTAATGGCTTTGCCTCTCTTGTAACTGCTGCCCGCCTGTGGTGCAGTTACAGGTTACACACTTGCCACCAATCAGCTAAATGTGGTCCCCCACTAACAGAGTGTTGAAGGCTACACCTCTCAGGTGTTGTTAACTATGATACAGAAACACCCAACACCAGCTTTACAGCAAATGTGAGCAACTACAAATGTGGTCCAGTTTAGCCTTTTAAGCTCTTTTAACATATTTTTATGTACCAAGAACTCTTTTTTTTTTTTTTTTATATACACACACACACACACACACATATATATATATATATATATATATATATATATATATATATATATATATATATATATATATATATATATATATATATATATATATATATATATACACTCACCGGCCACTTTATTAGGTACACCTGTCCAACTGCTCGTTAACACTTAATTTCTAAGCAGCCAATCACATGGCGGCAACTCAGTGCATTTAGGCATGTAGACATGGTCAAGAGAATCTCCTGCAGTTCAAACCGAGCATCAGTATGGGGAAGAAAGGTGATTTGAGTGACTTTGAACGTGGCATGATTGTTGGTGCCAGAAGGGCTGGTCTGAGTATTTCAGAAACTGCTAATCTACTGGGATTTTCACGCACAACCATCTCTAGGGTTTACAGAGAATGGTCGAAAAGAAAAAACATCCAGTGAGCAGCAGTTCTGTGGGCGGAAATGCCTTGTTGATGCCAGAGGTCAGAGGAGAATGGCCAGACTGGTTCGAGCTGATAGAAGGGCAACAGTGACTCAAATAACCACCCGTTACAACCAAGGTGGGCAGAAGAGCATCTCTGAACGCACAGTACGTCGAACTTTGAGGCAGATGGGCTACAGCAGCAGAAGACCACATCGGGTGCCACTCCTTTCAGCTAAGAACAGGAAACTGAGACTACAATTTGCACAAGCTCATCGAAATTGGACAATAGAAGATTGGAAAACGTTGCCTGGTCTGATGAGTCTCGATTTCTGCTGCGACAGTCGGATGGTAGGGTCAGAATTTGGCGTCTACAACATGAAAGCATGGATCCATCCTGCCTTGTATCAACGGTTCAGGCTGGTGGTGGTGGTGTCATGGTGTGGGGAATATTTTCTTGGCACTCTTTGGGCCCCTTGGTACCAATTGAGCATTGTTGCAACGCCACAGCCTACCTGAGTATTGTTGCTGACCATGTCCATCCCTTTATGACCATAATGTACCCAACTTCTGATGGCTACTTTCAGCAGGATAATGCGCCATGTCATAAAGCTGGAATCATCACAGACTGGTTTCTTGAACATGACAATGAGTTCGCTGTACTCAAATGGCCTCCACAGTCACCAGATCTCAATCCAATAGAGCATCTTTGGGATGTGGTGGAACGGGAGATTCGCATCATGGATGTGCAGCCGACAAATCTGCGGCAACTGTGTGATGCCATCATGTCAATATGGACCAAACTCCCTGAGGAATGCTTCCAGCACCTTGTTGAATCTATGCCACGAAGAATTGAGGCAGTTCTGAAGGCAAAAGGGGGTCCAACCCGTTACTAGCATGGGGTACCTAATAAAGTGGCCGGTGAGTGTATATATATATATATATATATATATATATATATACATACATACATACATACATACATACATACAGTGGCTTGAGAAAGTTTACACACCCATGCTAAAGTTGGTTGAAAAGAGGAATAAAAAAACATATTTTGGAAATGATCTTGATGCCTTTATTATTTTCTATTATATTTCTCTATTATTATTTCATGGATCCAGGATACTATGCATCCTGATAAAGTTCCCTTGGCCTTTAGAATTAAAATAGACCCCCATCATCACATATACTTCACCATACATAGAGATTGGCATGGTTTTATTTCAGTTAGCTTAATAGCTGATTTAATTTGCATTGAGAGATGATCTTATGGAAAGTTCCCCATGCCTATCTATTCACAAAGAAAATTGGTGTCCTTAAAAGGTTGGATTTTCCTAAATCTTTTGATTTAAGGCATTAAGATCAATTTCCAAAAGATGTTTCTTTTAATTCATCTTTTTAATCAACTTTAGCCTGGGTGTGTAAACTTCCTCAAGCCACTGTATGCTGTCCTTTATATATAAGAAAAGCATTGGAACTAGCCTGGAAGCCAGCCCAACTTAGCCCTGACCACAACATTTAAGGTTGGGATGTTTGGTCTGGAATTGATCTGTGGTGGAGCAACTATGTTTGAACAAGAGCTGTTCGGACCAATCATATTGTCTGGGCGGGCTTTATACGATGATGGACAGATGCTCAACAGTAACATAATCAACCACATCACAAAAGAGCAATTGGGTTGAACGCAAGCAGACCACTGGGACTGCGCCCGCCCATGTCACACTGCCCTGCGCATGATCATATGACAGTTCTCTCGAGGTCCTGTAGCTGTGATAACTGATCTAGCTAATGGTTGTAACGGCTATCGGCTAGTAGCTAACATCAGCGATAGCTAGCAGTTGAGTTCTGTTGACAAGTATGCGTGGCTCAACATACGTCACAATTTCCGGTGCTCTACTTGGTTGTAGGACTATCCAAATGAGTGCAGAGGCATTTTCTTTCCTGGTCAGGTTGAAACACACCCCATAATCACATCCCAATGGTACAGTATCACACTCATATTCTGACTAGAATCTGATTATGACAACGTAAGGCTACATTGGAACAGCAAATCAAATGAATTGTAACATTGTTAAACTGGTTGACATGTTCCTTTAGTACCCCAGATATGGGCACTCCAGTTTGTTTCTGCTCTGCCTCACGAGCACCATCCTAGTGCCAAATACTCACCAAATGTGTATTAATTCGCGACTGATAATATTACCCAGCAAATACACTGCTACTCCCGTTTGAGTGCCTTTTTATAAAACCTGAAGTGCCCAGCTATTTAAAAAAAAAAAAATACCACTAGCCTAATCCTTTAGGTGATTCAACACCAAATCAACATCAACAAATCCCCTTTGTTTGAAGAAGTGGGTCACCCTGGTGATGCTGTTGTATGGCAATGTGGTGTTTGTCCAGGTGTCAAGAGTACCTGCACATCTGAGCTTTTACTTGTCACATCGAACGGAGTGTCAGCGGAGGCATAGGAGGTCCTGATGCTGGTGTAGAGACAGGAAGCTGTATTAATGTATTTGACATAGTGTAGCGACAGCAGCAGTGTAGCTTTGCAGTGGTCTGATCTCTCTAATCCCAGACGCAGAGACTCAGCTTGTTTGTTTGGGTCGCATTAATAGAGTGATCACTCCCATCAGTGTCATGTTCCATCAGGCTTAATGAATAAGCTCATTGCTATTTTTCATAAGATGAAACAACATTTAACATGTATGTTTTTTATGATGGTTGGCTGCCATGATGAACATCCAGATTGAAATAAGCTTTTGAATTTCTTAATTTTTAATTTTTTAGTTTAATTTGTGACATTTTATAGACTAAACAATTCATTGAATAATTAAAATAATTGTTTGAAATCACACTACAATAAATGGATCATAAAATTAAACCGTCTAAAACAGAAAAGTGCATAATTTAAGTGTCAAGTTTCATCTCTCATAATCCAATATATTGTGTTTCAGGTTTGTGTGGTTTACAGTAATGAATGAAAGTCACATTGGTTTATTTGCTGAATATGCACATCCCGTGCAGCAGGGCCGTTGAGGGGCAGTTGAGTGGAGAAAGCCAAACAACAAACAACTCAAAGATGTGAACATGAATTTCTTGCACCCCCTTTTTTCTCTCTTCCTCTCCTCTGTCTGTATCCTCATAAGCACTCACCCTCTCTCTCCCTCTTCTCCCTCAGGCCCTCTCCTTCTAACTGACAGTTCTGAAATGACACTGTCTGAGGTCCCGCCTCCTTATCCTTAACTTACTGTGCGCCACACGCATAGCCAGCTTGTCTCACCAAGAGCCCGCCCGGCACGCCTTACATCTATATTAGACCACTAAATGCCAAAATTTGCAACTTAGCTTGATTAAGAAAGTAAGCATCCTCCATCTTCTGGGCTCCCTCTCTTCTGTTAGCTCTCCTGGAGATAGAGTTGTCGTTGTCCAAAGGGTTTAATGGACACACTCACAGACACTCTGCTGGTCAGCCTGTTTGAGGATTGGGATTTTTGTTGAGAAGTGGGCCAACATGTCTTTATTTGGGCAGGGGTATTACAGTTTTGACTGGGAGGGGGTTAGATTAACTCAGCATTGTTGAACCCTAAGTGTGTCTGGACTCTGCTGTTAATATTGTGTAGGCTTTACTTCCTGGAGTAATGATGGATGAATTTGAAACAGTGGTCTTTGTCTTCTGGTTATGGTTTAGTAGTTATGAGTCCACAGTCATATTTCAAAAGATTATACGTTCATTTATATTACCCATTTTACTTGACAAAGTTTGATTGAAATGCTGTTGTCAACGTGGATGATTATTTTCTACACAGCCATCTTCCAGCCATCCATGTTTTGCTTTGGTTGGTGTGCATGTATTCATGCACTGTATTCACGCAACTGCACGTGCCTTTACTGTAGTTCTCTCTTATGATGCATCTGCTAGCCAAGCTTCTACAATTACCAGAGCCTACAGCCCCTCATGGGGAGCATATTAACACACGAGTGGAGGAGCTAGAACCAGAGCACATGCACAAGTCCTGTGTGTGTGTGTGTGTGTGTGTGTGTGTGTGTGTGTGTGTGTGTGTGTGTGTGTGTGTGTGTGTGTGTGTGTGTGTGTGTGTGTGTGTGTGTGTGTGTGTGTGTGTGTGTGTGTGTGTGTGTGTGTGTGTGTGTGTGTGTGTGTGTGTGTGTGTGTGCGTGCGCCAGAGGCAAACTATGTATATGTAGCTATATACTGTTTTTTTTTGTTGTTGAGTTTATTTATCATGTAAAAAAAAAAAAGACAAGTCAACCTTCTTTTTGGGTGGTGACTGTTTAACAAAAAAGTTATTTCAAGATGTCATATAGGAACTTAACGATTAATCACTTAATTGAAAAAATCTTTGCTAGGTTGATTGGTACCAATAATTGTTAATTTTTTATTTTTTTATTTTATTATTGCAGCTTTAAGCACAAAATGAACAAAGTTGAAACAAACAAATTATTGCGCCACTATTAGAATTATTATTATCATAAGAGTTTTTTTTTTTGCGACAATCATACAGCTGTGTGTACTTTATGCATATTTTATTTACAGTGTGTGTTCTGCCCTGCAGTCTCTTCCTGTCTCTGTACATAGCGGCTAACCTGTCACCCCAGCGAGCAGCAGGCAGCAGCACCACACACCCCCAGCAACACAGTTGTAATCTCAGGCAGACCACTGCCTGCCACCCACTCTTTCTTCTATCCTCTGTTCAGGGATTTGGAAAAGGAGATGAAGTGTATGTGAACATGACAACCCAGCATGTGTTAATTTCCTACCACTTCTGTAATTCCTTTTAGTGAAATAATTAGAACCAAGAAGGCTGGAGAGCCTTCATAACATTTTACGTTATCTAAGACTGGCTGCTGTGTTCTGCATTATAGCTCTGCACGCAATCCTATAAATCACGGTTGGGATTACTACATGCATATGGCTGGAGGGAGGTCAGCACAGCTAGGCTTTTTGTCTGCTGCTCTTCAACTGTTTACCTCTCTACTCTAGATTCATGATAAAGTTGGAACCAGCATAGAGGAATTGTTATGGTGCAGGCGAAATCCTGCGGGATTTTTGAACAGTCATTGTTATGTAATTTCCTGTCAGCGCGGATTGGTCAAGCGGTTGGGTTGTTGTTGGGCTCAGCACGGTAATCTCACAAGCATTATCTTTCTCTCAGAATCAGCCGTTGTTGTGTGCAGGACTCTCTTACCACTCATGCATGCCTGTCTTTGTAAAACCAACCAATGAGCCAGGCCAGTCTGTTCTATCATCCATATTACCAACAGGTTTATCCTTGTGCATGAAGTCAACATAATGAGGACTAATCAATTCCTATTAGTTTAGGTATTTCCCTGACTCCTCTAACTTCCTCCCTCCAATTACAGTACTGCATTTTATCCACCGGCCAACCAGCTGGCTCTAGGCTTCTTGATTTACAGGATTACAGTTGATACCAAAAAGCATTTGATGAAAGTGTTGAAACAGTGCTAAGAGCACACTAGCAAGAATCTTTGTCCATTAAAAATTTTAATCTATGGGTGCCCAGATAGTCCCAGGGTCCATGTTAGAGGTGTACTCTTCGGTGCAGCGGCCCCGGGTTTGGCTTTGACCTGCGGCCCTTTGCTTCATGTCATTCCCCCTTTCTCTCCCCTTGTATGTCTTCAGCTGTCCTGTCAAAAATAAGGGCCAAAAAAATAATCCTACATTAAAAAAAAAAATCTAAAGTAATTTCAAGTTTTGCAAATGAAGGAGACGTCTCAGCCTCCTCAGATTGATGCATAATGTCCTACAGAGGCAGAGAGCATTAACTGCAGATTTTGATTTTTATGTATTTTTTGGCAGATTACTGTATTTTACCCCCTAATACAAAATACCCAAATTAGCTCTATCTACAGATAGTCTTCAGCAAATGAGGGGTCTGCTTTCTATCTACCTTTTGTTAATAATTATATAATATAATAATTATATACCAAGATATTGGTATATAATTATTATTATATATTTGTCAACTACAGGAAATAGCAGGAAGTCCCCGTGGAAGTCTTATTTATGTGTCTGTAATCATGGATGTTTGTGTTTGTGTGGGCCTGCGTGCCTATACCTGGCTGCTGCATGTGATAACAGATTGTAAAGGTAAACCACTGTAAGCCGCAATGGGGCTTTTTCTCTTATTAATGCAGAGGACACAGGAGCTGTCAGTGCTGTTGTTCCACTGCTGGTGAAAAAGTAATGAGTGTGTATAACAGAGCTGAGCCAGTGTGGTTTACAGCTCTGTTGCACTTGGAGGCGAGGCCAGGCTAGATGGAGCACTGACTGGCTATGCATCATGTCCGTGTGCCGGGAGACAGAACAGGAGGCTTTGGCCATTGCTGGAGAAAAGCTAATTGACAGACTAAGGTTAGCCTTTTTTATCTCTTTAGTTTGGAAATGTTTAAAGATATTTTTTGACCTCAAAAGACATTTAAGACCTTTACAACTAAATCAATATCTTATCATAGCTATAATTCAGATCAGACAGCCTATTGAGGGGCTCGTCATCTCATGTAATGTATGTAAAACAGGATTGTTGGAATTCAAAATGTCTAGGTTATGTTTTGTGGACAAGTAGTGGATGTAAATATTTTTTAGATCAACTTAGATCTTATAAGGTATAAATATGAGAATGATGATAGATTTTACACTTACCTTTAAGACACCATGTGAATTACACCTTAAATGAGTCAATTAATTATGACTTATTTTTGTAATCCATAAATATTTTCAGTACTTTTTCAAAGCAAACTGCTTTTCTCTGTTTTATATTATTGTAGATTAAATAGTTTTGGGGGTTTGTGCTGTTAGTTGAACTATTCAAGTAATTTGGAGATGCTACATGGGCTCTGAGAAACTGAGTGGATTTCAGTTTTGAGGTGTGCATTTTGAGGTGATTGGTGTCTTTCCCTTGAGTGTTTCTGTTTACTCATGATCACAAAACAACTGTTTTGTAATCTAAGCATGATGAGCTTTGCTTTTATTTTCAGTTTTTTTTATTGTGATAGTGATGACATCATTTATATACAGACATATTGTACTGAAAAGCCATATCTACCTGAGGTAACCGTAATCAAAGTGGAAAATGAATAAGTACAGTTACCGTAACTTTTTCGTGGGTTTTTGATGTGGTACTGAAAATGAGCTGTTTTATATTGGCTTACAATATTGATGCATTATTTGACAGATTGGTAGATAGATCAGAATCAGATTTATTGTCAAAGTAAGTTTTCACTTGCAAGCAATTTGCCTTGCTGTATATGGTGCATACAATAAACAAAAAGGGAATAAACAGTAATGCAAAGTACTGCACCATCA